>SWBJ01000395.1:0-44707 GCA_024195555.1 Aureobasidium sp. EXF-12298
GGCATCCCGTCCGCTCTGCCATACATAAGCAGTTGAACGGCAGATTAGTACTACGGTGGGTGACCACGTGGGAATCCCTGCTGCTGTACGTTTTGCTCCCATAACATAGCCTCATCCTTTTGCCTCCGTATCTGTCTGGACGACGTCCATCACACGCAACATCCTATTCTTGGGCATTTAGCCGTAGAGCCAGCCGGTCTTCCCAGGCTACATCTTCCCCGCACATGCATTCATATCATCCTACCACTATTTACTCCGTGGCTCATCCCTCGAGGCCATGTTAGCATCATGCAGCAGTCAATGTCCCTGCCTGCGGGGTTGAGGCTGAGTGACGGCTGAAAGGCATACCGGCAAGGTCAAGTCCTATAAGTAGAGAGATGCTGTCTGGAGTCAAGTGCTATCATCCATCTATATTTCTTACTCTGAGTGAACAAGCAGCCATGCTGTCCAGATCACCCTTACTACTCACGGCTCTATTGCCTGTTCTTGTCAGCTGTCAGATCCCTGTGGAGAACGATGCTCTAGGAACACCGAACCTGGTTCACAATGGAAGTTTCACCAATGGAACCCCTGGATGGACGTCCAAACCATCTGGCACAGTTCAGAATGGTATGCTCTGCGTCATTGTTCCTGCCAACATTACTGCCAATGCGAGCTACATTCAGACCACTCAGAACTTTACTCAGGTCAAGAACGACATCTACTATCTGAACTTTACCGCCTACGCTGCTCAACCTCTCAACATCTGGATACAGACTAATGGTTACGATCCTTCTGCTGGAGGCGCTCCTGTCGACCCGAACCTGAATACCACCCAAGTCCCTTTGACAACAATTCCAGATCCGTTCTCATTCATATTCTCACCGGCCAACCAGGAAAACAACTCTACGTTGACATTCTTCCTTGGCGGCGGGAGCAAAATCGAGAACGAAATTTGTATAGGTGATGTGTCCTTGCATCGTATCAATCGCTTGCCGTACCACCAAGACACTGGAAGGTCGATCAAGATCAACCAGCTTGGATACTTGCCAAGTGGTCCAAAACTCGCTACCTTTGCTTCGAAGAGCAACTCATCAGTAACGTGGCACCTCCAGGACAACAGGGGTGTATCAGTTTCATCTGGACGGACCATTCCCTTCGGTAACGACATATCGTCTGGTTTGAACGTGCATACTATCAACTTCACGAAACACAACACCACAGGCGCCGGTTTCCGTCTGCAAATCAATGGCAGTGAGCCCAGCTATCCTTTTGCTATATCAGATTCCTTGTACTCAGCACTCCGTCAGGACTCTATGCAGTTTTTCTACCAGCAACGTAGTGGTATCGCCATCGATGCCGAGCTTGTTGGATCGCAGTATGCTCGGCCAGCTGGTCATATCAACGTCTTTCCCAATCAGGGTGATGTTGTGACACCTTGCCAGTATACTTGGGAGTCGAATGTCACATATCTCGAACCATGGACATGCAATTATACACTTGACGTATCGCAGGGATGGTATGACGCCGGAGACCAGGGTAAATATGTCGTCAATGGAGGAATCTCGACGGCTCAGATCTTGATGGCGTACGAACGTACTTTGTGGACAAACGACAGCTCGTACAGAAAAGTGAGCGACGGAAGTCTGAGAATACCTGAACGTTACAACGGCTACCCGGACTTCCTCGACGAAGCTCGCTGGGAGATGGAGTTTATGCTCAAGATGCAGGTTCCTGCGAAGTCTCCGCCACAGCTCTTCAATGGTTCATATATCGGTAAGTATCATAAGCACAAATCATATACCCTTGCTCACATGTTTCAGATATGTCAGGGCTCGTTCATCACAAAATGCACGATAATCAATGGACACAGTTGCCAACGCCTCCACACCTCGATCCCAAGCGAAGAGAGCTTCATCGTCCTTCTACAGCTGCAACTCTTAATATGGTCGCTACTGCAGCTATGAGCGCAAGACTCTGGGCTGAATTTGATGATGACTTCGCTCAGAGATGCCTAAATGCCGCCCGCATAGGTTACGCTGCCGCCAAAGCCAACCCTGCCATCTACGCTCCAGGTACTGACTGGGATCTCGGAGGCGGTGCATACAGCGACGACGACGTGAGAGACGAGTTCTACTGGGCAGCTGCAGAAATGTACATCACAACCTCTGAAGCTCAGTTCGAGAAGGACGTCATGTCCAACTACTACTATACCGCCAACGCATCGACTCTATTCCCCGAAGGTGGCTTTGGATGGTCGTCTATGCAGGCAATAGCACAGCTGAACCTCGCCCTTGTGCCAAACAACATCACTGGAAGAGACGCAATCATCAAGTCTGTAATGACAGGCGCTGATCAGTACATGGCTATCCAGAAAACGCAACCCACAGATGTCTATATAACCTCATACCCCTGGGGCAGCAACAGCAACCAACTCAACTGTCTGCAGGTAGTCGCAACCGCTTTTGACATCTCTGGCAATACATCCTACCGCAACTCTGCCTTGTCAGGTCTGGACTATATTTTCGGCCGCAACGCTATCTCTCAATCATACGTCCACGGCTATGGCACCAAAACTTCGAGCAACATGCATTCTCGTCTTTACGCTGCTGAGCTCAGTCGGCTTATCGTCCAGGATCCTATTGTTCCGCCCCCACCTAAGGGAGCTATGGCTGGTGGTGCTAATGAGATGCCTGCTGATCCACCTGCTGATGATGTGTTGAAGGGATGTGTAGGACAGTTCTGCTATGTGGATGATGTTAATAGCTATAGTACGAATGAGGTGGCTGTTAATTGGGGTAGCGCTTTGGTGTGGGCTTCTACTTGGGCGGCTGATCAGTAGAACATGGAGCTTGTAGGCTTTGTTTGCTTACAGGTGCTTTTGTATCACTTCGTATATAAACAGACCTTCCAGCAGTTCAGCTTGATCACAACTGTCGCAGCGACAACCTCAGCTGGCATCAGCCAGCACCAGCGCACTCATGGCGCTGGTGCTGCCATGCTCAGTCAAAGACCAAGTGCGATGGTACAAGGCGACATACTCGTCGCCACTCAGGTCGTCGTCGCCTTGATATCTATAGTCTTGCTTCGTAAGTGGCGCTGTTCAGTCTGATTCCTTCTGCAGATCGACAATGATTGTCTGGCATCCTTTGGGCCTTTTGTCTATTGAGTCGTCGTCGCCTTATTGCGTATAGTTTTGCTTCATGAACGATGCTGTCCAGTCTAATTTCTTTTGCAAATCGACAACAGATTCCCGACGTCCTTTCCGCCTTTGAGTATTGATCGTCTGTGAGTCAGTCAACTTACACGATGTGTAACGAGAATTACACGCTTAAGGGAAGTAATAGTATAATGGTCAAGACGACAGTGGCCCGGCCTTTAAAAGATCATTGACGAGCAGCCCGTCGGCCTGTACGATATACAACGTGCACTGCACAACTACACGGAGTGACGGAATAAAGGGTAAAACAATAGTGACATAACTTTCAAAATGATAATGGACTAGCAGCCCGTCGGCTTGCACGATATGCAGTATGTATCACACGGCTAAACGAAGCGATGATATGAAGGGCGAATCGATAGTGACCTAACCTTTGATTAACAGTCTATCGGCTTGCACGATGTATAACACGCTTAACCGAAGCGTCAGCATAAAGGCTAACGTGACGGTGCCGGTTGGTGAAAAACAAACCCGAGTAACCAGAAGATCACCGATGAACAATCTGTTGGCTTGCACGATGTATAATGTATACCACACGCTCAAACGAAGCGACAGTATACAGCACGAGGCGATAATGACCTAGCTTTAAAGAGATTACTAGCTGGCTAGAAAGCCGTCGGCTTGCACGATGTATAACGTGCATTATACGCTCGAATGGAGCAACGGTATGAAGGAATCACGACCTGACCAGAAAACAACTGACTTACGAGCCGTCGGTTTGCACGATAGACAACGCGTGCTACACGCTTAAGCGAAGCGGCAGTACAAAGGTAGAGGCGACGGCGACCCGGTTGGCGAAAGGTGTGTTACTGGGCAGCGCGATAGGCAATCACACGCAGAGAATTCCGGCACTGTGAGTGCGCTGGTGCTGGCTGGTGCTGGCTGAGGTTGTCGCTGCGGCAGTTGTGATCAAGTCGAAATGCTGGAAGGACAGGTTATATACGAGATCATGTTCCTTGGTGAATCGAATATCTGGGTACGCTTGGAAGTGGAAGGCTTCGTGTTAGCAATGTTGTCTGGTTCTTGATGACCGATGCAAATGGAGCGGTGACCGTTGCCAACAAAAGTCACCTTCGTCCTTCGAGGAGGGGGTCTCGAGTTTCCTTATCGCCCCTGACTGAGCGTACACGATAGGCTCGCAGATGGTCATAACAACACAGAAATGACACTGAAGTATCTCTATGCTTCTTCTCCCAGGATGTTCATGAGTTGTATGGCATTCACATGTTGACAAAGTCGAGGGCAGGGTCACGGAGGTCCGAGCTCAGGAACAGCAAACAGAGAGATCAGAGAACGGAAACAAATGTTTATCTGATCACACACCACACACAAGATGCAGTCAATCACAGCAAGGAGTCGACCAGTACTAAGGAGCGCTCAGCTCTGCTTCCGCTACCGCTATGCGACTGACGCGCCCGCCTCGGCACCGCCGCTACTCCTCAAACTCCGTTCTGATCTGAAGACGGCCATGAAGGCCAAAGACACCAACCGCCTTAACGTATTGCGCGGTCTGCTGGCCGAAGTCACCAATGCCGCAAAGACAGCACAGCCTCTCGACTCGGACATGAAGCTCCTGGGTCTGCTGCGCAAGCGTACGAACGCAGCCACGCAAGCAGCCAAGGAGTTCTCCGACGCTGGAAGACAAGACTTGACGGAAAAGGAAAACGCGGCCATCAAGGTGTTGGAGGAATACGCTGGCAACGTCGAGACTGTCGGCGAGGACTACATCAAAGAGGTTGTGCAGAGCACCATCGACAGCATTAAGGCCGAGGCCCAGGGTGCAAAGGTTGTCATGGGCGATGTGCTCAAGAAGCTGTTGGCTCCTGGTGGCGTCTTCGAGGGAAAGGCTGTTGAAAAATCCCAAGTCGCAAAGGCTGTCAGGCAATTCCTGGACGCAAAGTAAATGGGTGCGTCGTCTGACACAGCCCATCATTGGTATGTACACCCACCTCGACGCTGTCCATACTGATTTCGAAGCTTATCCCTCTCTTCTCTTTCCAGCTCGTCAACATCCAGCTGAGCTACAGAGGACGGAACGTCCTTCTGGCCGCTTCCCACATATGTACAAATACCTACCGCGTCATACAATTGTAAAAATAGTTCTCCCACGCATCCGCCTTGCATGTCACTTTCCTACCGCGGAGCAAGCAAGCAGAACTTCGTCTGTCCCGCATCGTTCCCCTTCGAAGTTCGTGGTCGACCACGCGTTTCGTTCTACCATCAGGTCTGGTTTATCTCCGAAATTCGCGGCCCATGTCTCAAACTCCAGGCAATGTGGCAATGCTCCTGTTCTCTCAGCTGTCATATCCCTCAAAGCTCCTGGTTTTTGAATTCGACATACATTTGAACACTCACAGCGTCACGAAGGCCTCTTGTTCAAGCCACTGGCTTTGACAAGCTTCATGGCTTCGACAAAGGCTGACTACAGAGCAGTCCAGAGCAAACGGATCTCAATCTCTTACTTAACAGATATGTGCTATGACGAGTGTCTTTGAGCTGTCTTTGCCTCTCCACTTTTCGCCTGCTCGACATCGGATCGAGTATCACATTTACGAAGCCTACGAACCCTCAATTGGCAAATCATATGTTTCTCCGCTCAGAAGTGTTCACGACGGCGTAAGACGGCATGCCAGAAACAGAATGGCCCACAAGGAACAGGCGGGTCGGTTGTGATTGCGTTCAGTATGATTTGTTTTGAACCACATCCTTGGGGTCCTATGAGGTCAGTCATTCTCACATATACGCCGGAGACCTTACTGCTTGTGGGCTGACACCTCCCAAGGTTGGTCTAACGAGAGTCAATCCCGCCAATCTGATCCAATCACGACAGCTCAAAAGCCCACTCCGCTGCCATTGAGTTCGAGGCGAACTTTCTACATCATCTGCTTTCCCCATCAGGCACAGCAATCGCAGCAAAAGTCCCTCAGGTACCCGGTCCTCGATTTACAGGTATTTCCGGTCCACATTTCCAGTTGCCAACCCCAGACTTTCCAACGGTCTTCCCCACGTTTGCACGTACCTATTTTGGTGGTTCCGCGCATCCGATTTGCGGACATGCGTCCCGTTCCTGGATGATCAGGTACGCGTATGGCTTGTATGACGAGTACCTTCTTGGCTGTAACCTCACTCGACTCGTCTTCTGCTGGGCCAGTCGTTCCCGAGTAAGTGAAGACCTCAAATACTGTGCCAGTACTCCCGTTAATGCAGTCTCAGTCGCCAGCTGCCGCAAGTACCAATGAAAAGAACTTGGAAGGAAGGAAGAACCAGAAACAAAAGTTGCATGATGTGGGCCTCTGAAGTCACTCGGTATCGCCTATGTGGAAAGCATCCTTCGCCATGCCCGAGTTAACCTTCTCATCGTCAACCATAATCGACACACGCATTTTTGGTTGATTCAATTGGCTAGGATCGTCCCGCTCTTCGAACGAAACTTTGCCCAGATTTGTCTGCTTGATCTGAGCCACCATGCTTGACGCTTGCTTGGTGTCATTGGCGGAAGCATGTCTCTCGTCTGCTCCAGAGCCACACATGTTGTTGAGTGGTGATCGTAGATGGCTTCGTCGTGAGGAGTACGAAGCACAAGCAGAACCCTCCCTTTGCCGAACAAGCGCTCTCAAGCTTCGAATATAAGAGGTCTGGTTTTCCCCCTCTGAATCGATTCTTCTGCATCCACAATCACATCTTCTCTCGTTTACAACATGAAGAACGTATACACAACATTGGGCTTTGCCCTTGGCGCCTCTGCTGCCTCTTTGACTGCTCGCGATCAATGCTGCTTCTCCTTGACTGCCTCTGGCGGTAAGAGCGGAGTTGTCGGTCAGGTAAATACCTAATCCTAGCATTTATCAAAGTTTTGTTTAGCTAAAATTTGGATCAGCTCGGAGACGGACAAAACAGAATCGGCCAGACCTCCGGACTTGCCAATGGACAAGGAACCTACTGCATCAACAATGGTGGCCTCACTGATGGAAATGGCCGTGGCTGTATCTTGACTCCTCCCACGACCCAGTTCCAATGCGACGTTGGTGCCTCGCCTACTACTGGCTTCGCAGTCAACTCCAACGGCGATTTGACCTACAATGGCAACACTCAGTTCTACGCCTGCGCTACTGGCGACAACGGTGGTTACAACATCTACACCACCGTCACTAGTGCTCAGACTGGATGTGTCAAGATTGGTCTTAACACTGGTGGTAAGTGCGCTGGTTCCAATGGCTCTGGTAGCTCGTCGGCCTCGACCAAGCAGTCTTCAGCACCTCCCGCTTCGCAGCCTGCCTCTTCAGCACCCCCTGCTTCCAAGCCCGCTTCATCTGCTCCTCCTGCATCCAAGCCCGCTTCATCTGCTCCTCCTGCATCCAAGCCCGCTTCATCTGCTCCTCCTGCTTCGCAGCCTGCATCCTCTGCTCCTCCCGCTTCCATGCCTGCTTCGTCCGCCCCTCCCGCCTCGAAGCCTGCTTCATCGGCTCCTCCCGCTTCTATGCCTGCTTCGTCCGCTCCTCCTGCTTCCATGCCTCCCGCTTCCATGCCTCCCGCTTCTATGCCCCCGGCTTCTATGCCTGCTTCGTCTGCACCTGCTGGCCCCAAGACCGTCTACCAGACCACGACCGTCTACGTGACTAGCTGCCCAGCCAACTGCGCAGCAACCAACGGTGCTGGCATGCCCAGTGGCCCTGCCTCTGCACCCGCTGGTTCAGCACCCGCTGGCTCCGCACCCCCGGCCTCTGCACCTCCTGCTTCCATGCCCGCTTCTATGCCCGCTTCCATGCCTCCAGCTTCTGCTCCTGCTCCCAGCGGTACTTCTTCTGGTAACGGAAACGGCAATGGCAACGGGAATGGAAACGGAAACGGCAATGGAAACGCTTGCCCTACTTCCCTGGCCGGCGCTTACCAGACCCCCCACGCCATCATCCCTGTCAACAAGGACATGCCCAGCACTTCCTACGGAACCCAGTACTTCGCCTACCTGAGCTCCAGCAACAGCACCATCTTCAACTTTGACATCCCCTCAAGCTACGCCGGCAAGCAGTGCAGCGTCATCTTCCTGTTCCCCAAGAAGTCTGATCTTCAGACCTCTGACTTCACCATGTCTGGCTCTGGCGGTATCAAGTTCGACCAGCTTACTTCTCCCGCTCCCTTGAGCGTCAGCTACGCCAGCTGCCCTGCTGTCAAGAGCAACCTCGGCATGGTCAACAACGTCACCCCTGGAAACAGCTACATGGTCGCTACTGGCGCTTGCCAGGCTGGCACCACCATGTCCATCCTTGCCAGCAGCACTGGTGGACTCAGCCTGTCCTACTTCGAGGTAAGAATTCCGACACTGTTAACAATTAGATCACCACTAACTCGGCACCAGGACTGGAACCCCTCTCCCATTGGTGTCTTCATCACCTCTTGCTAAGCGTAGCATTTGGAGTATGACCACCAAATGACAAGTCTTTGTTAGAAGACTTTTACGAAACCACTATATCACCTCCTGGTGAGGAATGACGAGCCCCCCGAGTACAGTTATATACTGTCACTCCTCACCTTGCCTTTCATTTATGACCTTTTTCCTTTCTTTGTTCTGAATGTACCAGACATACACTCCTTCTTGTAGAAATAGCTACCAAACCTTGTATATTGTAATACAAAATAAACATCGCTGTTATACTGTTATTACGTCGAGTTCTGATGGTCCTTTCACTGTGACATTATCGTCCTCTGTGAAACATCAAAATAACTGACAAGTGTGGGAACAAAGTTTCAGATTGAGATCGACGTATTTGAGCTGAGTGATGTTAAGCTGATAATTGGAAAAGCGCAGAAGGCAGCCCCGCATGGAAATATATATTGTAAGGGAGGGTCCTGAAGGACAAAACTGAAAAGAGTTGTGTCTACTTGGATGTAGAGAATATTGAAGCAGAAAGAAAGAGTTCAAAGGTGGAAGTGTGCAGATAGGAGCCCACTGAGCAGGCTGACCATAGCCGGATGATGCTGTGGTCATTCACAGTCTGTGAGACTGTCTTGGGCCGGTCGCAGATACGCCAAAGGACAGGAAGCTAGTCGATGGCTTGGTTCTTGTCTGTGAGAATTTGGAGTGGACCTTTCACTGCGCCGTCGGCAAATCAGAAGTTCTGAGAGACACTCGGACTGATATGAAGTGTCCTCCTTCGTTGTAGCGATAGTCATGCGAAAGTTTGCTGGTGGATTTTATCAAGACCACCTGTCTGCAAGCCTTTGTGCATTGTGGAACAGCGATCAAGCCCTCAAGTAGGACCAAGCGTCTGGCTCGCGCATGAAGGCAGCGCGAAGCAAGCTGTTAACCGTCTTTCTGAAAGTGGCAGTCTCTCTTTCCAAGCGTGACAAAGCATCAATTGCTTCCTCAAGGCCAGCAAAGTTGATCAGCGGGGACAAGTTTTCCAGCACATCGTGATACATCTCCACGGTGGTCTGCACAGTGGAGTTGATCTCTTTATAGCATCTCTGAATATCGCCAAGGGTCTCTGAAGCATACTTCTCGAATTCCAGCTTCGTCTTCAGGCCACGCAATATCTCCATAGAGAGTTGGCAGACCTCGAGGTCGTCCAGGGATGGATACCATTTGTATATGCGAAATCGAGCGCGCCTGACCATGAGATTTCGAAGCCGCATCCGTAATGCGCGCATGTCTTTAGACAGCTCCTTGCACGCTTCCAAGAAGGCGGCGAATGATACTCTATCCTGATCAATGTGAGCCTACAATCTCGGAACAGCAAGAAACACCGCTTACATCATGGTTTTCCTGTTCAGGGCCAACCAAGGAGTTAGTATCGGCGTTGCGACTGTTGACGTCTTCTTCAGAGGCGAGTGGCATATCGTGGAAACCGGTCGTGGCGCTAGCACTGCGAGGCTCAGCTTGGCCGACCTGATTATTCTCGACGGCAGGAGTAGCGACGTCGTCATTGGACGGTTTCATTGTGGCGGATATACTGACGATGATAGTGTGGAGACGACGATATGTATGATGCGTGTTCGTGCGATGCTGAAGGACAACGGACGCGAAGGTGTTGGTGGGAAAGTAAGACAGAGGAAGAGAAGGGAAAGTTGTTGATGGGTTGGAACACGGCGAAAGTGACAGTGAAAAGTGTTAAGGAGTGAAGTGTGAAATACTGAGCAAGCGCATGGTAGGTACGGTCAAGCTTGTTGAGATGTCGATGATCACTTCGGGGAGAGGGCTAAGGAAAGCACGATCGATGATGGTTGAAATCTTGAATCTTTTGATTGTGGAAAGAAAGAACATAACAAAATAGGGAAACAGCAATGGAAAAGCACTTTCGAGAAGCACAAGCTGTTCTCCAAATCTCTCACTTGTCGTCTGCTAAACTTCTGGAAAAGGTTTACCTGTGAGAGGACATTTCCATTCGAGTACGTCAAGCCCATCCGACAACGTTCACTTCGAAAAGTTTGCGACCAGTCTCGAGGACAAAAAAGTTGAAATCTCGTCGCAAAGGTCTTTGATTAGGAAGTCAAGATTGGTGTGGGATTGAACCAGCTTGTCGCGACGGGTGATATGTTTGGTCTCCTCAACAGGATAGTGGAGGACTCCAAGTTTGTCAAGTAGAGAGTCGTTGTCTTCGAGAAGAAGTTCAAGCTGTTCGAAGGTAGTCCTGACTCGCTTGACCCAAGAAGTAAAGAATTGCTTTTGCCGATTTTCTTCGATGGAGAGCTTTGTACATGCATATCTCAAGATATCCGGGCTGAGTTCTAGGACCTCCTTGATGGCGAGCATGTGGCTTGTATCCATGGGACGATGATGGCGTCCGTGATTGTAGTAGGCCACTACGCGGCGCATCTCGTACTTCAGATGGCCATAATCAAGCGATCGGAACTGGAAAATCTCCTTCACGCTCTTGGATTGCTTGAGCAATAAAGAGAAGGCAGGATCGTAGTCATTTCCATCATCGGGCTCCTATATCGCGGATCAGCTTAGCTCGCCAGGTTTGAAGGAGATGAGAGAGGCTCACTTCGATGTACGGTTCAGGGGAGGGGGTGCGAAGAGTGGTATCGAGGGCGGCGACATAACAGACTGTGCCAGGGGACCTTCTCGACACATTGCGAGTGTCGTAGGACTCGTCGGCCATGATGGTAATTGTCGAGGTTGGAAATCGTGAGAGTGTCGCGCGTGGATGCGGACACGTGAAAAAAGACAAAAATACCTGGAAAGTGCGATTACCGGGCACGACCATACGGCACGATCACAAGTGCCAAGGAATGCTGCCTCCATTGCATCAATAATTTTGTTCTAACAATCACGTTCACAGACGGATCAAAGAAATCTCATCGTCTTTGTGCGTCTCAAGAGCTCAATTAATGGAGCTCGGGGTTCATTGTGAACTTGTTACCTGGCCGGGTGTTTATCTTTGTTGACAAGGATCTATCAATACCATCATTCTGCCATAGTCATGCATACCTTTGAGTGCATCATACAACCGGCTGCAACGTATTGTGTCTGTCCGAGAGCTTCTACAGGTTTGTGGTCCGCTCAAGCACAACGCAGGGTTTAAAGTCGAGGTAGTCCCGACCGTGTGATACGCTTATGCTTTTGCATCATAAGTTTAGTAGAACAAAGAGCATTGGAAGACTTGACAGAAACCGATAGTGTACGAAACCAAGTAGGTCTCGTGGAACCAAAAGCGTGTTGCGGTGTTGGTTTGCGTTGTCGAGCCGATAACTAGGCCAAGTTTTGATTCGGATATCCCTGACCATCGTAAATGAAAACACGTACCCATGTCTATTCTTCAGCCACAGCCACCGGTAGCCAGAATCGAACAACTCATTTCGGACAAATAGTAACCGGGATCGAGCTACTCATTCCAAGCAACCAGCAACGACGATGGTATCCAATGGGCTGACGAACAATCGTCGTGATGATGAGTACGATATAGTTGCTAATCTTGCTCCAAAAGAGGCCAGCTGACACCAGAACCAGTAGCAGTGCAGCTGTTGACCATGACCTTGACATGGAGGCTTATTTGGACTCAGTCAGCAATCCGTGCGTAGTTCTGTTGAGAAGATCTCCAAGAAGTACAATGTTGACCTCTGCGCAGATTACAGGCACATGAGCCGATTCTCGAGCCTGATTCTCCTGTTCTCGGGTCATATTCTCCTGTTATCATTCCAAACGCAGCCGAAACGATAACTCGTCGCTTCCCAAGCATGCCTCTGGATCGGTGAGTACTCAATTTGGCCCCCAATCCCAGACAAACGCGATATTGACAGATGGATCAAGTACCACTACCTCAGATGAGGATGCCGAGCTCGCAGGGCACTTAGCTGCACACCCCGATCAAGGTCATCTTCGAGCACAGATCCAGATGGAGCAGCAACGCTCAGACTACGAGCGCCATAGTCATGCGATATGTTACCAGCAGGCTCAACAACACGCCAACAACTGGCATGGTCAGACAAACCCACTGCAACACTTGCGTCATGAACGATTGGTGCTCCAAGAGGCCATCAGAATGCTTCGTCATCACGAACCAGAGATCAAGGCTGAGATGGTGGCCGAGATGGATGATCTAGCTCGTCGTGAAAGGGAGGCACAGAGGATGGCCGATGGCGAGAAGCAAGCGTACCATCGACTTGAAGCTGAGCAAGCCGTTCACGCGAGGAACGAGATGCAGTCTCTTGTTAACCAATTTCGACTGGAGGCTCATTTGCGAGAAATGCAAGCTCGCGGTCGTTGAACGAGAAGGAGGTGCATCGTCTTGGCGTGCTGAGTCATCAACTTCAACCTCACCTGCCAAATCACAGCTTGCCTCTCACTACCCTTTCCATGTGACAATGCACAACAGTCTTGAGAAACAGAACGTTGCTATCGAGAAGCAATTCAACATCAGCTTCATTGGATCAGGTCGCGAGTTCGAAAAATATTGTGCCTTTCTATAGCAGCTAAAGATACTGGCTTCAGTGTCCTTCCCATTCTCCTCCTACAATCACGAGACCTATCAGATTGCATAGTACCTTCCAGATGGAAGATATACCCACAGAGAGCCGACAACATCACGACTTTCAGTGGACGATTCCTATCTGCTCACGGAACTATGCATTTTTATAGCCACTCGCATGACATACATTTGTGCGTGGGCAGGACGAGCTTTTCTACAGCCACTTCGACTTCAAAGGAACGGCATCTCATGTGCTAGATTCTGACATCGTATACGGTCGACCTGCATAATTATGACCCGTCGATCCCGAAATGCGACACAATACGTCCTTCACAGCATTTGTTACACTACTTATATATGGGCCAGAAAAGGTGATGCAGAAAGCTACCGGAACGCACGATAGTCTTGATCAGAAGAATTTCCAATTGACTAGTCATGACGAGGCAGCCGTAAACGAACTGCTCGGGTCAGGATGACGTGTTTATTGCTATCTTGCTTTGGCGGTTTTCTCTAACAACAGGCCCCCCTTCTACCAGCCTTTCTTCATCTGGTGAGTGTGAATAGCACGAAGACAAGCTGCCATGGTTCTCTCCAAGTTCATCATGGCGTTCTTGACCTGATCAAAGCTAATTCTGACAGTCTTAGGCTCGAGTTGCATCAGACCGTCCTCCCAAATCTTCATCCAGATCTCGTTCTGCTCCTTCAATCGCTGAAAGTTATCAAGAGTAGTCTTTCCAACTCTCTTGAAAGTCATGTGAACGTCGTTGCCCAGCTTGAGACGGCGCTGGATCAAGTCGAAGAGCTCAGCGGGGTTTGCATTGATCATCTTGTCGGGGTTGGTGGAGGGAGTCTCTGGAGTGTTCGTGATCTTGTAGATGATGTGAGGAAGCATCGCGTTGATAGTGTTGACGCTTTGTTGGATGACCTTGGAGATGATGTGGTTGAAGGCTCTGATGGAGTCTGGGCCAGGTCTCTTGACGAGAGTTGCAAAGTAACGATACTCAGGGCCTTGGAGAATGTTCTGGTTGAAGCAAAGTGAGTGTGGTTCTGTCATCTGGTTGGCTGTACTGCTTACCTGAAGGCTATTGTCAACAGTGAACATGGTAAGCTCGACGGCGTGTCGTTTTTCAGACTCGAATTTGCGGGTCTCCTGAAGAACAGTGTCAGTACAGGTTTTGAGTGAGTACCAGTCACGGCCTCCAAGGATCTGCGCCGTGCAGACAAGAACGTGAGCGAACAGAAGTGTCACAAACATTGTAACTCACCATGAATCTGTGGAGCTCATCAAGCAGATTGTCATAGACCGCAACTGCTTCTTGAATGGGCTCGACGATTAGATCGCCTGTGGCTGATTTGGAGGATCTCTTCATCACGATATAGGCGATTGTATATATTGTAAGACAGAGCGTGTGTAGATGTTGCCAGAAAGAGCGAGCGTAGGTGTTGCAAGAAGGAGCGTGTAGGGTTACTGAAGTGAAAGGACGTGTTTGCTCGTGATGAATCTTGTTCAAGTGAATTCCTCGCCGAGATCAATGTTTGACATGACGCGTTCCGTAGACCAATTCGGTTTGTTTGCCGACATCTCCAAATGCCAGTCGTCGCCATATAGTGTATCATATAGAAGTGCACAACACTACCCAGAACGGGATTGTACGACTGAGATCTCGTGTAATTGAGAAGATCTGTCTGGACATACTTCTTGCCCATGCAGCAGTCGTCTCAGACAATATTCAGATCGATATATTTGTGCTCATGTGACTGGCCATACTAGACTACTGGGCTGCTGAGCCCTGATATCCACTGACTAAACAAAGAACCACTGTTTGCTCCTGCTTGCTTAGCTGAGCTTTGAGACAACGCCTACCTTTACGACCTCATCTGGCTTGTCACATTTCAAGTAGCTCAGATTATGATTCCTGGCTACACTTGGAGAGTGGACTAATGTTGAAATAATGAGACTGTACGAGGATGCTGAAAGGGATGTTCAAAGACGAAGGAATTATCGAAGAGATTGAGAATTGATTTGATTGCGCCGAAGTGCGGCAAGTTTTGGGCTACCTTTAGACGACTGCTCAGGTAAGAAGTCGAGCAGCTGGCTCAAGAAAGATCCGATTCGCGCCACAGTCTTGAGTTAGTCAGAGAACACTTTCCTCTTCTGCTAGATGCACCTACGAGAGGCTTGGTGGATATCCTTGGAAATCCGCGATGTTGTTGATCTGGTCCGGGCTTGGGGCCGCTTTCCGTAAGAAGAAAGAAGATGCGGTGTGCCGATTAGGCGAGCAGTGCGAAGTGGTGAGAAGGTGGAAAGTGAAGCAAGTTTATCTAGCAGAACTTGATATGAATGACGCTGAGAGGATATCTATGAAACCACTTTGGTAAGTGGAACGAAAGCAGCTTTCTTAAGGGGAATGTATGTCACATAATCATCTATGTTTTGATGTCTCAAGATCTTCGGGACCGAGACATAACTATCAGACGTCTTTCTTTCTGGCAAAGCTCATAGAGTAACACTCTAAACCCCTGCTGGAGTTTGAATGGTACGTTCGCATCCAGTGACTTCAATCTCTGCCAAACTCAACCGTCATCCCTGATGTGAATTTTCGAGATGACTTAGTTCAGATCATTGAGATCACCTTGATCACCTCAAAATATTCCTCCCTCATCTCGAAGATATGTGGTGCGGGAAGAGTAATAAAAGATACGCGGGTAGCAAGAGAAAGCAAGTCACTCTAAAGCATGTAGTATTTACGAACATGAAAACCCTCAATCATGGACAAGTTCTGCTAACGAAGTAGCAAACATCGGATCCGCAATAGACTTGCAAACATCTTTTGTTGAATACGGCTTATAATTTCTTTGTTTGAGAGACAATGTGAGTATGTAGTGGTATTTGCTGTCCGGATCACAGTGTCTCCGGCTTCTGCTTTGACCCTCTTTGGAGACAGTGAAGACCCTCTGGTAGATGAGGCCCTGTCTCCGTCGACATTGCCGTACCCATGACCATGGAGAGCCCGTATCTTCCGGACTATCTTCTTCCCTTTACCAAGTTCATGATATACTCCCGTAGCGTCACAATTCTGGGTCCCATCTCTCGAAGGGACCGACGTGAAGAAGCGAGCGAGATAATTCCCTCTCGCAACTCCTGCTCCTCCACTTCATCCAGGATGAAATGCTCCAAACAAAAGGTACACAGCTCCTCGAAAGCATTGCGACATTTTACCGCTTTTTTCTGTGCCTCATAGAGCGTCCAAGTTGCCATACCAGCTTTCTGATCATAGAAGATCGCCTGGTTGAGTATGTCGAGCTGTGCGGTGGGTGTTTGGCTGCTATCGATGGTGTAAGGAAGTAATGCGACCCTCACGGCGTGCTGGGTTTGGTGACGGCCATATTCTCCAAACACACGAGCACATTCGGGGGTGTATTGATCATCATCCTCGGATTTGATCTGGTCATATCTTTCTTTCACCTCATGCCACTGTCGTAAGATGGCCGCGATTTCTTCAGAGGTTTTGTTCTGTACTTGATTAGTGATATAATTGGCAATGCAAAAAAGAAACCGCACTTCGCTGTCCTTGACAAGGGGCGCTGACGCTGCTGACATGGTCTCTTGTGCTACGCCTTCGCTGGGACCAGGAGGGAAAGGCGTCGGGTCTCCGGAAGTGGTGTCAATAGAGCCAGGCAGATCGCTAATGTCGTCCATCGCGAAGTCCTGTGGGGAAGTCCGTGAATGTCTGAGTGCTGAGGAGAGACGGAAGAAGATATAAAGAAGAAGTGGATGTTGATAAGAGGAGCAGAGTGAGTTTCGTATCTTCCATGCGATTGAAGGAGAATCAGAACACTCGGTCGAAGTGAAGACTCAAGTCTGAACTGTCTTACGATTCTGACCACAAGTGAAAGTAAGCCCTTATTGGGAGAGCGTGCAACGTCTGTAGTATGAGGCAGTACTATGCGAGCGATACTGTAGGGAGATCCCCAAGCTCACGATGTGACCCGTGATGAGTATGTTGTGAGAAAGTGCACAGCTTAAAATAGTGCAGATACCTTGATGGAGAACGGAGAGTCGAGAAATGATGGAGAAAGAGTTGAGTTCTTGTTGTCTCTCTTGCGAGCATGGTCCCGGAAGGACTGCAAAGTGCTAATTACGAATTTGTGAAATCAACGCCAAATAATAATACTGTGGGCCGTGTTTCCTGGCGGTAGAAAGGTCGCTCGGACCACGCGTTCGACCCAAGCCAACAACTGGAGGCTTTTGAGCAGATCAGCCCCCGTTGTTCTGATATTCACGCGCTCGTTTGCGATCGCGATCCTTAACCTGCGCCTCATGTTTTCTTGCTCTTTGGGTGGAATGAAGTGCTCCTCTTGGAAATCCATCAACTCCTCCAAAGAATCGCAGCGTGCACGTATCTGCTTGTGTACCTGGTACAGCTCCCATGTCAACTCCCCCAACTTCTTGTCAAACTCCATAGCCTTCTTGAGCGAGCGAAGTTCTCTGGTTGAAAGCTCATTGAGAATATCTGGTTTGGGAAGTTTTGTGAGGTATTTGGTGTATGAAGTTTGGCAAACCAAGATGGCTTCTCTGAGCCTTCTTTCCTTCGAGCAGAGTACCTTGAGCTCGGCGGGCATTTTAGAACACTCATCCCTCGTCGCTTGATAGCGTTGCACAAGAGCTCTCAACTGTTCACGGGTCTTGTTCTATACTTTGTTAGCAGCGCTAACTCGTACAGACTCCAAAGACCGTACCTCAGGATTCTTGAACTGAGCAAGATAGCTCTGACTCATAGTCGAGCTCAGTTCTCCATCGTCGTTGACTTGAGAAGGTTCGATAGTTTCGGCCGTAGTATCATCATGTGTGGCTTGGACATCCATGACGAAGCGCGATAGTGGATCGTTGTAGAGAGGCGAGGAAGTTGTAGAGTAGAAGTATGGGCAAGCGACAAGAGTATGTTCCTGTGAACTCAAGTGGACCGAGTGTAGAGGAAGTATTTCGACAGTGTTCGTGGAAGATGAAATAGTGAACCCGGCCGCAGAGAAGGGTGTGAGAAGAAGTTGGAAGGTGGAGCCCTATATCCTTGAACCGAGGAAGCAAGTCTGCACAGGCAACTGTGTCGAATGTGGATGAGTTCCGTTGTCTGATTGCGATCTGGTGAAGTGAAGAGTGTTTGCCACAGTGAGACAGGATAGATGGAAGCAGATGAGAAGAAAGGTCAATTTCTTGTGATATAGGTGTAAGAATATGGATGATAGCTTGACGAGGAAGATCAGTGATGAGATAATCCCTCATGCTAAATCAGTGTGCCGTTGCTGTGTCGTGAAATTGCAAAAGCTTGAAAACAGCAAGAGGTAGATAAAGAAAATGGAAAGGAAATAACCAAGAACGCAAGCAAGTATGGCAGTTATGACCAATGGCTCAAAGAAGTTCGTCCAACCACTCGAGCCAACCCTCCTTTCTGGTAACGCGAGATTCTTCGATGACAGCCATTCTGCCTTTCGAGTCCATCATCTCGGTACGAAAGCTCTCGCAAGTGATGCCATGCTCGACGAGACCGTGCAGCAACTGCTGGATCTCCATCTCCACCTCCTTGAACTTTTCGATCAACTGGAAAAACTGCTTCTGTGCAGAGTAGAAAGCAGCGAGTGATCTGGCCCTCTTGATATCGAACTTCAGAACTTTAGTGCTTAGATCGAGTTTCATCATGTTGAAGTGGTTGATGCTGCCGTCGGGACAGGTGAGGATGCGAGCATTGCCGGCACCATAGTTGAGTTTGTATTGAGTGATCTGAAGGTAGTGATCGTTGCATTCGGTGAGATGTCTGTTGACTTCGTCTTGGAGTTTCTCCAGATCGTTGAGGTTGAATATGTTTTTTGTCTTGAGATCGTCGAGCTGATTGATGGCGATAGCGCAGGAGGCTTTTTGACGAGCTGAGATGTCTCTGGAGACTATTGAGTTGGAGTAGGTTCTGTCTTGCAATACGATGATCTGGGTGCGAATAGTGTCGTCATCAATAACAGCGTCAGCCATCATGATGGTTGACATTGCTTGAGGGCTTTCAAAAATAGTGGGCACAGAGTGGAGGTGGAGCAGAGTAGAGAAGACTTGATTTAAAAGTACAACTGGGCCAATATATAAGAGGCGTGAAAGTGTGAGGTGAAGTCAACGTTCCGACCACCGGTTCAAGGATTATTCCAGAGAAGTGAAGGGAGAGGTAATTATCCGAGCTGGCGAATGATGGAAGCGAGCCTCTTGATAGTAGTCTCCCAATCAGCTCTGGGTTTGTCGAGACCGTTCAGAAGGCCATGCATATTGGCATATCTTTCATGATTCTTGTCAATCACCTTCAACTGATCCAGAATCTCCTGAGCTTCCTTGAAAATCTCGCAGATCCTCTTGTAGTTGGCCTGCATGCTGGCTTGGGTCTGGACAAGGTGAATGTCTTGACTCATAACGAGCTTACTAGCGTCGAGTTCATTCTGGCCTCCGGGTGAGAAGATATCGATAGGTTTCTTGAGGTCTGGGAATTGGGTCTTGATGTGTTCGCTCATGTCGGTAAGAACGACCCATGACTCCGCGTTGACTCTGAGGCTGCGTTCCTCGTGCCTGATTTCCGCGAGTTTCTCGTCCAGAAGGGCTTGGAGACGAGCAATCTGGTGTCTAATTAGCAGCGTATGTAAGCATAACGCAGGCAAAACCTACCTCCATGGTGTCGTCGTTGTTGTGTATGAGCTTGTCGACTTTCAACGTGTCGTCTGGAGATGAGGATAAGCTGATGTACGTGATGAGATATCAATAAAGCGTGGAGTACCTGGATGTCGATGCGAGGATCTCTGGCAGATGGAAAAGCGTAAAAGAGCTTGTCGACTATCAACGTGTCGTCTGAAGGTGAGAACAAGTCAATGTGTGTGACGAGATATGGATGAAGCGTCGAGTACCTGGGTGTCGACGCAACAGAGTTTATGCTCTGCAGAAGGGAGCGAAAGAGCTTGTCGGCGATCAACGCGTTGTCTAGAGAATGGTATAAGCTGATGTACGTAAAGAGATATGGATGAAGCGTCGATTACCCAGGCGTCGACGCGGTAAAGTCTATGCTGTCGAAGAAAGAGCAAAAGAGCTTGTCGTCGACCACCGTGTCTTCTATGCGTGGTGAGAAGTCAACGAACGTCGCGGGGAAAGATCTGATCGTCGTGTACTTGATAGTCGACGTGGCAACCTTCCTAGTTTCCAATCAGGAGAAGTGCTTGTCGAAGGTCACCGTGTCGTCTGAACGAAGAATAGGTCTGAAAGACGTTGTGGAAGCTGAGCATAGCCTGGAGGCCTAGGTATCGATGCATCTTGTCTCGTTGTCTCTCGTTATGCTTAACTTTTTCAAGTCCAACGCCGATGGTTTAGGATGTACTTTTGAGCAAGGTAACTATTAGCCAACGTCGTTAGTATGAGTACCCGAGATAGAACCTATAGAAACCTCTCCCTAAATAGAGGCTGATTAATAATGATAATATCCTGCATCACCGTATCAATGTTTAGCTGTTATAAGATGTTTGTCACACCATGTTCCATTCTCTTATATCAGCTCGCTCTCTTCAGATCTATCACAATGCAAGAGTTATTGTATAACTTTGTCCAGAGAGAACCAAATCTTGACCAGCTTTCTATGGACTGGAGCTGAGTTTAGAAAGAATTTCGCATTTCTATAGCTGTATTCCAGATCGTTTGCTAGTACGGGAGTGCCACAAAGCCAATATACCCTGGGCTTTCACATTGATACCTGCTTTATCTCTCGTGTTTGTATACCTTGATTGAGTAGCCATCAAAACACAAGAAGTGATACAGATATAGATGTCTATCCAGAGAGAGCTGGCTCTCAACCGGCCTTCTTTGGATCAAGCTTGGATCTACAAAGATTCCTGCATTTCTATAGCTGTATCTCGTGTTATTCATTAGTATGAGAGTGCTACTCGGACAACATACCCTAGATCTCAAAGTCGTAGACCGTCTCTATTTCTCGCATCTGCACACCTTGACTGTACAGCCATAAGAATGCAAGAATCGATGCAGATATAAATGCCTATCCAGAGAGAGCTAGGCTTCAGCAGGCTTTCTGTGGACAGAGGCTGATTCGGAAGACAACCTTGCATTTCCATAGTTGCGTTTCGAATCGTTTGTCAACCCAGGAGTACCGTGTTTGGCAATGAGCCAGTGTATCAAAAAGCTCTGTATTCTGATGACGAGGTCTTTGGTTTGAAGTAGCAAACTTTGCATCATTATAGCTCTGAAAGAATGTGTGACCTCAAGCAGACAGTGGACACAAAAATGGAAAGAACAAAGAGCAATTGGGAAGTTGCATTCTCAGAGTCATATACCTGAGCGTGGTTTCTTTGAAGCCCGTCTCCATGCAGAACGTAAGTCGAACCAAGCATGCTTATCAACCATCTTTGCCATTATACGCTTATCGCGTCTCAAAACTGTCTCGCTGCTTTACCCTTTTCCCCATTTCTGTCATATTTTCCATGACGGTTGTTTGATTATGGTGCCTCCGTCGATATTTTTCCCTTGTTGGTGGCATCTTCTTCTTTCTTCCAAACCTCCCTCATCTGAGGCCACATGGCCTGTCAACATGACGACTACGGCCTCGATTCTCAACCGGAACCTTCTCAAGCGTGGTTGTGGGCGGTTCCCAAAGCATGGCCAACTAGTCTCTGCCCCAACTTTCTTGTTATCTCGTTTTGCCTTCTGACCCTTTGAGCGAGTCTCTCAAGAAATCCCTCATCAACATCGACACCCATTATCTCAATCCATTCCAGATATCCTTGTTTGAACTCTTCAAAAATCTTAAGTTCTCTTCTGATGAGTATGGCCAATGCTGCTTGGGCTTTTGCTCTTTCAGTGTCGAGAATAAGCAAGTCGGTGATTTGCTGCAGGCGTGTTGCGTCTTTGGTGTCCAGGACAAGGGGCTTTGCCACGCTCTCAAGTTGAGCCTCTAATCTGAGGTACCTGCGGTTGTATGTGAGCCACCAGATGTATTGATTCTGGCACTCCTTGGCGTTGTCGATGGACTCTTGCTTCAATCCTGTAACTTGTCTCTGTATCTCTAAAGCTCGGTCGACGTCGGGTCTGGCGGGCATCATCGCAACCAGGCGAGAGAATTTGTCCTGGGCCTGTGTCAGTCGAAGTCCTGGAATCATATTGCGTGTTACGGTCAAGTAAACTCACATCCGCGTTGCGATCGCTTCGATTCACAGCATCAATGATACCGGGAGAGAGACCGCTGGTATTGGCTGCAGTAGAACCAGTGTATTCAGTGGTGAGATTTTCGATATCCATGGCGGTGGATAGTTTTGTTGGAGATGAGGACTTTCGAGGATAGATCGTGGGTGTGGTCGATAAGTCCAAAGTGGATACGAACAGAAGATCTTTCGAAGAAAGAGATCTTTAGAGTGTTGTGTGATGTGAGAAGAGAAGTCAAATTAGTCGATGATCTTGGTTGATGGATCGAGTTGGGAGGAAAAGTAGAGAAGTAGAGGAAAAGATCTTGAAAGTTTTGATGTCGAAAGGGTGAGAGGGCCGAACACTTCACAGTGTTCGGAGATGAGAGAGGGATACAATGTTGTTGAGATCGTGTGGCGGTCAGATGGGGAGTGACAAGAGAAAGAAGAAGGAACAAGATCTTGTTCTGGAGTGGAGGAAGATGGTGGAGCTGCAAAGCAGCAATATGAGTCTATCTAGTTTGGCAAGAACAGCCCATCATCCTGCCCTGGTTCAGCCCTTGGCATCTTTGTCGATATTTTCACTCGAGATCACCCTACAAGCGACCAGAGAGTCTTCCCCAGTAGGTACTGAGACAGTAGAGGCGGATCTTCAAGACGACCGTCCTTGCCATGGTGAAACGAGCTCTGATCGGATGATCGAGCTTCTCCAGCTCAGAAGCATAGTAATTGGCCATGATCTCGGCTTCTAGCGCAGCAATCTCGCCGAGCATAGTGTGTATGAATCTCTCACGGGCGTTGCATTTCACTTGGCGCTCGACGCACTCTTTGCTCTGGGCAAGTAAATGATCATGGTAGAAGAGCGTGGAAAGACCGTCCAAGTCCAGAACGTCTGGATTCAAGTTAAAGATGAGCCGGCGTAAGTCGACTTCAACTTCGGCTCGGAAGGCTATGAGTCGGGCAAAGTGGTTGATCTCAGTAAGAGTTCCAATCTCATTGCACTTGGTCAAGTAGGTCTGTAGTAAATCTTCAAGACCGCCTTTGTTCTGGAACGATGTCAGTCTTAGCAACGCTTCTTGAATGTGTTTGAGCACCTTCGCAGCAGATGTGTCTTGCTTGTCTGTAGTCTGAGCGCCAGTGACGGGCGTATCTGAGATTTTTGGATGCTCATCCATGATGAGAGCTGGAATGGTAATGGACGTTGATAGTGAGAGTGGCTTGGTTGAGAAGGTCGATAACGGGCAGGCCACGGGACGACGTGATGTGGGAAGAAGTCAGGATGGTTGAGAGCGGTAGGCTTTTATGTTATCAGCAGAGGAAGCCGCGACCGTCAGTGAGACTCTGGAGGGATCACTGAGGCAGGTGCGAAGCTCGACGCCGGATAGGATCCCGAAGCAAGTTAGTAACTTATCAGTGAGGTCAGATGGAAGTGAGTTGAAGCAGCGATGATCTCCACTCCAAGAGGTTGTATTGTCTGGAGATTTTCCTGAAAGGAAGTGTCGTGATGGATAACAATCCCTTCCAACTGCGGTGAGTAATTGATGGATCTCTACACAATTCATCAGACAAGCAATATAAAATTGAAGAGAAGACATGAAATTTTTTCTACCATAATCTGGGATTAAAAAGACAAAGAACAGAGTATATCTCCCAACCCTTTGTACTCCACCAACGCCAGACACATGAATGAACGAACCGTGGAAAATGCAAGAAAGATATAACACATCCCATCTACCTGCTTCTGGTGCTGCCGTTACCACGCTTACCAGCAGTGAGCCACTTGGCCAGCGAGGCGGTTGTGTGACGATCACCCTCTCCCTGTCTGGCGTTGCGGTTCATCTTCTGTTGACCCAGCTTGTGCAGACGCTCGGCCTTGCTGCGGGCAACCTCGCTGGTGACACCGTCCTCACGTCTGTTCATGCGACTAACACTGCGAGTGCGGGACATGGCGCGAGAAATGCTGTTGCGGTGCTTGGCGGGTGCGTCGCCGCCGTCGACATCCATCATGTCGGCGTCTTCGACAGCCTCTGCACGGCCGCGAGGGCGAGATTGCGAACGAGCGCGAGCACGCTCCATAATGGATGTGGAATCGTGGCCGAGAGCCTCGAGACCCTTCTCCATCTTTTCGAGTTGGACGGCCTTCTTGCTGCGGGGGATGACGGCGCGGTTCTTGAGCGACTTGCGTTGCTTGGCTTCGTTGCGAATGAGTTGGCGCTTCTCACGGATGAGCTCAGCCTTGTAGCGGATGTCTGCCTCATCGGCCTCCTCAACCTCGTCCTCTGATTTATCGTAGTAGCCTTCTGATTCGAGACGGGCTTCCTCCTCTTCCAAAGCGGCGAGCTTGGTCTCGATCTCGGGGTCGACAAAGTCGTAAACGTTCTTTCCGTCGAGGAATTCGGGCATCTTGTCCTCGCGCCAGTCGGGGTTCTCGAGCATCCACTTCTCCTTGAGGTTGATGTTGAAGACACCGGCACCGCCGTTCTCCTCTTCGATGTCGCGCATGAGAGTGATACGGTTGGGGTCAGCCTTGTCGTACTTGACTCTGGTCTTGACAGTCTCGGGAACGAAGGTCTCGCGAACAACACCACCCATGGGTTGGGCGACGTGGATACGACGGAGAACATCGTTGAGACGGCCAGTGACTTCACCAGAGGCGTTGGTACCAGCCTTGAGCTTCTGGGCGTTGCGCTCGGCAAGGAGGCGGTCGCAAGCGGCGTTACGGACGTTCATGAGACCCTCGGTGGTTGTGCAAGAGAGCTGAAGCATCTCAACGTTGTCGGACTTGCAAAGGTCGGCAAGAGCTTGCTGAGTCTCAGCGTCGAGATCCTCGGGGCGCATAGCGTCGATCTTGTTGATGACAACGAAAACGAGCTTGTTGGCGAAAAGAGGCTTGATGGACTGGAAAAGCTGCATCTGGGCCTGAACTGAGTAACCACACTGCTCGGACAAGTCCATGAAGTAGAGAATGGCAGAGCGCAAATGGGCAATAGCAGTGATAGACTGCATTTCAATTGTGTTCATCTCTTCCAGGGGATGGTCCAGAATACCGGGGGTGTCGATAGCCTGGAATCTCAACATCTTGTAGTCGAAGTGACCAACGAACAAACTCTTTGTTGTGAAGGCGTAAGGCTGGACATCGACATCGGCGCGGGAGATGTTCTTGAGGAAACTCGACTTTCCAACGTTGGGGTAACCGCAGATGAGGAGAGTGCGGGTGTTGGGGTCGATGGCGGGCAGACGACCCAAATGCTGGCGAACCTGCTCGAGGTAGAGGAGCGGGTCCTTCAGGCGCTTACAGATGGTGGCCATGCGACCGAGGGCGGCGCGCTTAAGCTGCTTGCACTGGAAGAGCGACTGACCGTACTTGACAAGACGGACATAATCGCGGGCGACTGTCTCGATCAAGTGCTTAGCGGTCGACAGCTGACCGAGGGCGATACGGAAATGGTCGGCATCGTAGAGGGTGTTGAGCAGATCCTTGTGGAAAGGGTGGATGTCGGCGAGACGAGGGAATCCATCGAGGACGGCTTGGATCTTTTCGGCAAAGGTTTCGCAGGTGAACTTGATCTTGCGCATGTAGAAAGCTGCGAATCTGGTCAGTCTCTGCTTCTTGTCGTTTCTGTCTCTTTCGCGTGTTGGTCTTTTCCTGCGATCGGTCCCATGCTCTTTCGTGATCGTTGATTTCCAGCCACCAGAATTTTTCTCCTCCCTACGACGAAATGTGGTACACACCTCTAATTCTCGAAATCTTGAAACCGGCTCTGATTTGAGTTGGCAGTCTCCTCTGGGTTCTGCTCAGGACAATGTCCAGGAACTCCTGCGACGTCGGCACAGGGGCGATATCCTTCCACGTCGTCTTCATGTTGGCGGTATGTGTTGTGGTTTGTTGGGTTCTTGTTGCGAGAACTGACCGAAATCCTTCCTGCGACTCCCCTCGAAAAATCTCGCCTCCAGACTTTCAGACAAAGTTCTGCCGGAAAGGCGGTCTGCGGAAAGAAGCTTGAAGGGACTTTCAATCGCCGACCTCCGCGCGCCGAATGTGCCAAGACAGATCCTCGTTCCATTTCACTTGACTCTGTCTTTCTGCTTGATGCCCTTCCCTGCTCGCAATTTTCTGCTATCATCTGTCTTAGTCTTACTGTCCATGCCTTTTCTTCCTCATCGCTTACCTTCTCTACCTGTTACTATCTGTGGTCGATCTGTTGACCGCTTCGACTTCAGCCCTGCAACCGCTCGAGGCTTCAACGTCCGTGCACCAGCAGCGAAATCTCCTTTTTTCGTCCAAAACATATATCTCCTTTTTAAGCACAACCGCATCAAGCCTCTTTAGCTCAGTTGGTAGAGCGCGGCACTAGTAATGCCGAGGTCACCGGTTCGACTCCGTTAGGAGGCAATAGCTTGATTATCATTTTGTCAATGACTATGTCAAACCTACTTTTGCTGCTGGCAGACTTGTGGTGGTGAGTTGTGGTTTTGGTGGGCAGGGTTGGCGGACCCTGGAAATTTTTGTATCCTGTGGGGATGACCCTGACGCCGACAATCAGGACTTTCATCTTTCTTTTTTTCCGATGAAGTGGTATCGCAATGTGCAGAGTCTTCTCTCTTTGCTCGTATGCTACGCGCATTACAGTATTTAAGTGCTTACCGATGAGCGCATTACAGTCGATGATGCGCATGCAGATTCCAAATCTTGTCCATCCCCAGTTCGCTACGTGATGAAAGCGATCGAGCGTTGGTGCAACACAGACTCTGAGGATTCTTTCCCCTACAGCCACGACTCTTCGAATGATATACCATTACGGCGCAAGCAGTTGAATAACGGCCTCCCGACTTTGATCCTCCAGCTCAGCTCGGTGTAGCCGAAAAAATGGTTGATGCTGATAGAAAGTATCTGTACAACATCCTTCTGGCCCCCACCAGGCCGGCAGCCGCTGCCGACTCTAGCGTGACGGGCCGATAAAAGTGTGTGCTCGACTCCCCATAAACCTAGGTCTCGCCCGCCCTCTTAACAGTACTGCTTCGAAAATGCCTCTCCAGTCAACCTGGATAGACCTGGTCGAGCCAGTTTCTGAATTGCTGCACGTACGCTGACAGCTTCTGCGCATACCTCGGATCGCAACTGAGTACCGGACTCAGGCCGCCGCGGATGCCACCGTCGAAACCGACATCGGCCACTGCCTCCGGATCTGGAGGCGTGGAGAAGAATCCTAGGAGAACAGCAAAGAGCCGCAACGGCTGTCAAGTTTGCAAGATCAAGAGGGTGAGTAACGCGGGAGGGAATCTGCATTCGGACGTGTTCTGAATAGAGTAGACTAACCTGTAGGTGATAGCTAAAATGCGATGAAACACGGCCGGTAAGTTCCTGTCAGAGCAGCTTGCAACCCGAGTCACGATCACACGCCAGGTCATCCTGACATTACGCCATGAGACTACGGTTGTTGTTGGTCGCGCGCATGCTTCAAAATGACTTCCAGGCACTGTGTGGATCTTGACTGACATCTGTACGTGCAAGGCATGTGAGAATTGCACCAAGCGTGGATATGATTGCCCTGGATATAGGAAAGCTCTCAAGTGGTCGACAAAGTATGAAGTTTTACAACCCGACGAGCCGGACAGCCAAAAGACATTTCATCCTTCGGTGGAATATCACTTCTCATCCATTGACCCGGTAACCTTTGGCCAGGCTTCCGCTCTCTCTGCCGAGGATCTGCCTGGCAGTATCGAAGAATACCGAGACGCTTCTGAAGAAACAATATCGTACATCTCGCCATCTCAGCATGTCACGGGACTGGAAGTACAGGGACCATACAGTGCTTCGCCTCAGCAATGGTCAGGCTATCCCAATGCAGGCCACCAGCAGACCATGATCTCATATGTTCCACACACACCAGCACACCAGATCGATGGAAGTGGAGGAGGTCACGAGATTCAGACGATACAACGGCAACAGAGCAGAAGCCCCGAGGAAATGACACAATGGAAGTCGCTGCTTCGAGCCTACTATCGCATGGCCACTCCTGCAATAACACGATCTCTCCAAAACGATAGCACGGGTCTGGTCGAGCACTACTTCCGAGATGTATGCTCCCTGTATTCCTCGTTCGACTCGAAGCTCAACCCATTCCGCACAGTTATCGGAAAGCTATGGGATAGCTCGAACTCGATCTTCTACGCAATCCAGAGCATGGCAGCTGCACATTTGGCCAACCACAGCCCAGGAATGGAAGTCCAGGGATTCGAGATGCAACGAAAAGCATACGAGTGTCTTCAACATGAATTACAACTCGCACACGTCAACCAGCAAGTTGATGACAGACTTCTGCTCACAGTGCTGCTTTTAGGAATGAGCTCGCCATGGCACGAGGCTGGTGATCTTGGCATGGCACATCTCAACGCTGCACGAGGGCTCATCTACCCCAGACTACTCCGAGAAAAGGGCGACCAGACAGAAGAGATGGCACGAAACGACCAATTCTTTGCAGAAGCTCTCATATACTGGGAAATGTGTGTTGCGTTCGTGCACAAAGAGCCCATCATGCCAGGCCGCGAGAAGTCCAATGACAAGACGAACTACAATGAAGCCCGCACGATAGGTACTAAAGTCATGCCGCATCCTTGGACTGGCGTTGGACCGAGAGCACAAGTCCTGTTCGCAGAAGTTGGTCGACTCGTGCGAAATTTCCGTGCCATATCTTCGCCGCTTTCTTACGGAGCAACAAGCGAGCACGTTGATCCCACCCAGATCATCACTGCAGCCATGGAGTTTGAAGAAGAGCTGCTGGAGATCCGCTGGCCAGCTGTTGACGATCTCGTGGATGTGCAAGACAATCTTACTGGCAAGCTGGATTTTATCATGGTTGCAGAGTCCACACGCTGTTCGGCTCTGCTAGAGATCTACAGAGTCTTTCCCAACATCCTACACAACCGACTGCTCAAGAACGCAGACGTCACTGGCACATCGAGCCAATTCTTCTTCCCTTATTGCGGGGGCACGCTTCTCCACCATGACCCTCGCGATCCAACAACATGGTTGACATCACTGGCACGACACATCTTGTTGGACTTGATTGGCAGCGTTCCACCAACCTCTGGCACACGGCCACTCCAGCTACTTATCATACTGACAGCGGCTGCCGAGCTTCGACTATCTGGGCCCACGACGGCATTTAACCTCGAAGTCTTGCGTGCAAGAAATCTTGCAATGACGAGATTGGAAGAGCTCTCGACGCGATTACCTTCGAAACCTGTATTCATGATCATCAAGCTGGTCAAGGAGGTCTGGAGGCGCTTTGACATTGGTGACGGTAGTGTCTTCTGGCTCGATGTCATGCATGAGAATGGCTGGCAGACTGTTATCGGTTAGCTCAAGCAAATGTACCGCTCCGGTTGCTCTGACCAGGGGTATGGATGACCTACTGCCAAGCTACGTATGCTTGCAAAGCGTTGCGTCCAGTAGAAGGAGCAAGGCAACATACTGGAAGCCGTGAGCTCCCTGCCACAGACAGAAGTGCAGGCAAGCTGTGTGATGGACGCATCCTCTCTCGTCACATTCGATGTATAGCCACCATAGCGGTGGGAGCAGTTCGAAAAAAGCGGCGTTCCTCGCAAAACTCGACGCATACCGCTCCTTGTACGATGACTCACATCGACAGCTCCGAACACCCAGCTTGGATTGGAACAGGGAAACATCAAACCTAACCTCAATGAGATATGACCGCATCAGAGGAACGATTTTGAACCTCCTTACTGCACGCGACCTGTCATGCATCCGGAGGTTCAGTGCACTCAGGCTCATGTTGGATGATACACCAACCCAGGCTTGATCTATTGCAGAAAACTATACAAAGGAGATGAAGACACAGATGATTATGAGACTGACTGTAATGAATGTGGATGGGGTTATTAGATACTAATACAAATGACACTATTGGGAGCGAGTTGCAGCTACGATTCTTTCATTCAATTTCATTTTTTGCTACCGTCGAGCTTACGCTTGACTCACAGAGCGTTGAACTGGTCACATGTAGCATCCTCGAATCCTTAGATATAGCCTTGGAGTCCGCCTGAGTTAGGTGACTCGACTCTTTCCTTGGAGTTCAGTTGCTTTGACCATTCTGATGACCGCCTCTACCACCTGTCTTGCATTGTAAGAACGTTCCCTTTTCTCCATTGCAGCTCGTACTTCCTCTAAGCGGGCGTGAAGGTCGTTGTAGTCGGTTTTGTAACCCAACATGACCACTGCAATCAATCCTTCATGAAACTTTCTGACTCGCTGCTTCCAAAAGTCGTACCTGAAGTCCATGATGTCGAGAAACGATTCATAACTGGACTGTTCATCCCCATAGATCCAATCATTGTTTCGGCAAGATGATTCTTCTTGTCGTTTGACTTCAATCTTGATAGCTTCGATCTTTTCTTGGACTTCGATGTCGAGAACTGAGAAGGCTTCTTCCAGTCGTTGCAGAGAAATTGCTTCGTTCAGTAGGTCTATCGTTAGATTCATGGTATCACGCTTCCACGTCTGTCTCAGAGCCTTCTTAATCGGTCTCAGGGCATTGCCGTCGGTGAATGCTGGTGTGCGGTAGATGTGTCTGTAGAACAACCGGTGGTGTGCAAGATCTCTTTTCTGCTGTTGTTCACTCAGGCGGGAAGCAATGAATGCAGTTTTTTGATAAATTCCAATCATCCCCAAGGGTTGATCGTTCCAGTTTGGATGATGCCACTCCGCAAAGCACCACGGGTTTTGCATGTCTCGAGCTTCACGGTGTAGGTAGTCGTCTGACTGTACGGCACCTATACCGTGAACGCTATCGAGGAAGCCCCGCGACTGCAGCGATGGCAATGAGGTGAACTGTAGAGGGGCATGATACGGGTTACTCGAGGCTCCAGACAGGTCCCAGATGATCTCTGTATGGCGGAGATAATGGCGTAGACCGAGGAGCTGAAGCTCGCGGCATGTAGCTACAAAAGCATGACGACGAGCTAGCATCAGTAGTAGCTTCTCAGTAGGATCAATAGTAGAAACCGCATTCAATTTTTTGCAGTCGTCCATCTGCCCGATGCCTGTAGGCATGATGAAGTCCAGAATCCGTTCGCGAAGCTCGGTGGGCAAGCGCGAGAGCGGAGAGTTCTCCATCTTGCTGTTGTTGTTTATCAATCTCGATATGGCAGTATGGCTAGTTGGTAGATGCAGATGAACGTGAAGCTCTCATTGCTTGAGCTGGAGCTCATGTTGCATAATTGTGTGGGAAGTCAGCCTCTCGGCATTGAGAACATCATGAGACTGAACTCTATTGCAGCCTCACGACTTCCCTCTTGGCTCTAAGCAACATCTAATCTAAGCTTTAATGCCATATGATCGCGACACTCGCATTGCTACAATAATCTATTTACAATGTCTGACGCTCGCGAGCGCGTCTTTGCAAGTGCAAATGGTGAATTGGCGGTGACGTCGGATCTGCTAGCATCCAGCTTGGCCTTGAACACAACCAAGTTTTATGCCAACTTTTGATAGATTCCAGAGATATGCTGGCCTATTACATGGACCCTTGCAACACTCGGAGCACATTTCGACTATCAACAGATCTACAATATGACGTGCCATGCATCGCTTGCTATACCAACTTGACCAGAATCCAGTTTGTGAATGTGCCTGATACTGTCATGTGGCTGGCTCGTCATTCTCTACAGGGTTGAATCACCTTCATGGTATCGCATATATCAAGCATGCTCGCGACTATTTTGCCAGTCCCAATTCATACACATTCGAACTTGCCTCAAGTATCTCATTATCCCATTACCTCAATACCTCAGTAATATTCCATCATGGCTTTCACAAGATCAGCAAACACAACCACAGCCAGTAAGCCCTCTCTCTTGGGACGCCTGAAGGGCAACAACCGCACCACCACAACCACAACCAAGCACTCGACCAACCCAATCACCGGAAGTCACACGACAACGACGACCAAAAAGGAAGTCGGTGCCAGCCACCCCACCAGCCATCATACTGGCACTACAGCCAGCAGAGGAGTTGGATCGAGCACGAGACACACGACAAGCCATCGCACCACAGGCACCACAACTGGAGCTACCAGAGTGCAGAAGCGCAAGCCCACGATGGGCGACAAAGTCAGCGGCGCCATGATGAACCTCAAGGGTACTGTCACAGGCAAGCCCGGTGTGAAGGTGAGTCCCAACAGACGCACGCAGTTTGCGTGCAGTAGCTGACAGTTGTTGCAGGGCGCTGGAACCCGCAGAATGAATGGAACCGACGGCAAAGGCTCGCATTACACGCGTACCTATTAGAGTTGAGGAGCAGTTCACGACGCGATACCCACGAGACGACTTGATGAAATGTGTACGAATAGTTTAGTTGAGCAAATGCAAAGGGCATCAAACCTTCACTCAAACATGTTGCGCGATCCGAGACGACTAGATGATTTGAGAGCAGGCAGGCGTCAGCTCTAGGGGCGCGCGGCGTATCGTGTTGCTGCGGAAAGCTCACTCCAGGTTCCTGCTGCAGGGAACTGCTCCGAGTAGCGGGGATAAGACCCTCGTTGTCTTGACAAGGCAGTCGGCCAAGCAGTCTGATCAGGAGAATATTGGTACAGAGTATTGGAACACGAGCCGCAGCAAAGGCTCTTTCCATTTTCGCAGTTGTTATTCGCCGAGATGGCATACGAAAGGCTGCGTAACACCAGATCGACAGGCGAGGCCGATGGAGGATGCAGGAAGACAAGGGTTCCGAGACGGAGGCTAGGCAGATCTGAGGATAGCTCAACGCGGCGTTCTAACATTAGCCTTTCTCAGGTGACAAAGTCTGAACATCATCGTCGCTTCCCAACCCTACTTGCACATGTACCTGCCGTTCGCTCCGTACATACACTTTTGATTTTCTTCGTTACTGTTCTCTTGCTCTTCTTTCACTCGTTTTTCATCGCTCTTCAACGTATTTCGCATCGCAAATTGTACAGAGATACCCCTTATTGCTGGCCACGTATAAATAGCCACTCAGCACACGACCGCCGTTGACAGACTTCCCAACGGCCCTTGCGATCCGCGACATTAGTATCTGACCCCCAGGCAGTCACTTGAATAGACATTTCTCGTTCGTTCGATCGGCAGCTCCTATATCCTGCAGCTAGCAACTACCCTTCTGCATGTCGCATACAATGGCGCGCTCACCGAGCCTTATCGCACTACTCTTCGCTCTCATCATGGTTTTCGCGACAGTAAATGCGAACAGCTTGCCATGGATGCTGAAGCGTCAAAATTCCCTCGTCGGCACAGGGGCCAGCACCTCTTCGGCGGCGCAGACTTCCTCCTCTGCCGTCGTTGACAGTTCCACGTCGTCGGCCGCTCCCACGACATCCTCTACAGTCCCCGCTACGACCTCCTCCGCACCGGCGACTACGACCAGCGAGCCTCCTTCGACGACAACTACCCCTACGTCATCACAGGCTCCTACAACTAGCGAGGCTCCTGCCTCGACTTCAGAAACCACTCCCACTAGCCAGCCCACCACCTCGTCGGAAGCCCCATCTTCATCCGCCACCTCCGCCGTCGTTGAGACCACCAGCTCGGCTGCCCCTCTTCTTCGGTAGATAGCTCTTCTGCTAGCCAGACTTCTGCTGCTGCTTCTTCGTCTTCCGCCGCTTCCTCCGGCTCATCCGCTGCCTCTTCTCGCGCATCCTCTGGTCAGAGCACAAAGACAACATCCAGCAAGTCGTCTAAGGCAACCTCTTCTGAAATCGTTGTCATCGGCTCTGGATCCTCTGCCAGCACTATCAACCTTTCGACCGTAAACAAGGCCACTACCGTCACCACTGCCCTCGTTTCGTCGTCGACTCACAGATACACAACCACCATTGTTACAGTCATTGGTGGCAGCAGTGTTACGACTGCTGTTCCTACCGAGGAGGTTATTGCATCCACTACTGGTTATGCGACTGCAACCATCTCGCCCTCGTTGAATGACAACGGCAGCAGCGGAAGCAGTGGCGGTGGTCTTAGCTCTTCAACCAAGAGTATCATTGGAGGCGTTGTCGGAGGTATTGGTGGTGCTATCCTGCTTGGCGGCCTTGCTCTCGTTGCCTGGCGCATGTGGGGACGCCGCCGTGCAAAGGGCCCTAGGATGGATGACGACGATGTGATGGGCCCGCAACCACACGAAAGCCTCATGACTGAGAAGAACGAGCCCCCGCTAGCCCGCTACCACGGCGGCGGTGGTCAGATCAACACAGCATCCAACTTCTAATGAGCGTGTTGACCTTTTTCGGGTTTCTTCAAAATTGCATGATTGGGTGTTTCCTGAGGTTCTCCCATTCCTTGGTCTTATTCTTATAATGAAAGCGAAGCGAGCGAGCGATTGGAATTTTTATCTTCAACCTCTTTAGGTTGCTTACATACCCTCCTTTTTTGAACACTTCGACTCTTGTCTTTGATACTCTATATAGCTTTTAGTGTTACCATATTCGGTGACTACAAACAATCCCAATCGAAAAGTTAATATCCTATAAACCCGGTTCCAACCATCTCGGGCATTTTACCTCTTTGAATCCCTGTGACAACATGTGAATGGTTCACTGTATGCTTGCTTCACCATGGTTCCATCTCTGTTTCTTCTACTACGTCGATGAAACATCGACCCTCTATCTACCATCGCGAGTTCTGTGTACATTTCAATCACTACTTTGTATGCTCGATATGAGTGCTCGACGTGCTTTTTTGATTTACCCCTATGCTCTGATATCAAAAACCCTACTGTGCTCACGGCTAAATTCTTTGTGGCTCCTTTTCTGTGCATATGGGTACTTTCTCTGTCTTGTCTGACTACCGTCAATGAGAACGTCTACTCGATCGGAGGTCCTCTTTCTTACCTTTGAGCAACAGGACACAACCCTACTTAGACATGGGTGTTGGGCAGGAAGAGCTCGTCCGTTAATGAGAACTACAGCTGGAACGAGCTTGCTATCCACAAGCCAGGATAAATCTATACATAGCTGTAGACATGAGCAAAGCTCATTCCTGGAAGGTTTCTGGACGTTTGAACTTCTTTATTTTTGATTCTGAATATGTTTTGGTATAAAGAAACAGAGAACCAGGTCGTCTATTTGACAGACTCCATCTCGGGACCTCTACCGGCTAGGTCTCTAGCAATCATCATCTCATCTCTTGAAAGTCCAAGATTAGTAGCATACTCGCCAAAAGTGACGACAATCTCATGCAGACCATCACGCAGAACCTTCAACAACTCTTCAACTTCAGGGACTTGGCGGTTGCCGTCAAAGTCCACGTCCGTCCAGTGTGGTGGTAGGTTTCGAACGAAGATCTGGATTTGTTGTGTGGTGATGATCAGAGTGCGGACAATGGTTGAGATGTCTTTCTGCACTTGACCGAGGTTGTCTTCTTTCAGACTGGCGACTGCAAGACCACACACAGCTTGGACAGCATTGGTGATGATGGCGCCAGTGCTGAAAGGGACGCCAAAGACAACTGCGTTGACGCGACGGGCGAAGAATTGGCGGAATGGCATGCCGATTGGCGTTTTAATGAACCAAGAGATCAGGCCATTGGCATTGTTGACCATACCAGCGCGACCAAGCTGTTCCTGTTGCTCCTTACTCAAGATGCGATCAGCACCATACTCGAGCAGTTTCTGTGCTCGCGGGCTGACAGGGTTTGTGGAGCCATGAGACTGGCCGTAGGATCTGGCGACCAGACCAACAGAAGTCTCGAAAGCTTGCAAGCCAGTCGAAGGTGGTGGTGGTGCCATGAAGATAGCGTCCTCTCTGACAGGGCGCGACGAGATTTTCGGAAGTGTTTGAATCGGCTGAGGAGGCTGTTCAGGTGCGTTAGGAACGGCTCCTTGCGAGTCCTGGATACGCTGGATGACTGATTGGATCTCGATCAAACAAGTGCCGGAGACTTGAGACCAAGTAGATCCACCCTTCCTGTCAAGTTCGGTGAACAGAGTCTTTCTACGTTCCTCGAATTTTCTGGTGATCATGGCGAGTTCCCAAAAGGCCATAGTCTTGGGGATTTCTTTCTTTGCCTTCAAGCCAGCAAGCAAACTACCATTAGGATCTTTCGAGTCGGCGGTCAGAGGCTTGTCCTTCTTGACAGGTTCTTGAGCAAGGTAGATGGTGAAGGCACGGTTGGACAGCTCCCACAAGGCGACCAGAAGCATCGAAGACCAGAGGAAGCGTGCGATGAGAGAAAATGGGTCGGTAAGGCCTGCGGGTCTCGTAGACTTGGGCAAGAAGAACAGAGTACGGCCAATCTTGAAAGTCAGGGACCAGGCGAGGTTCCTCCAGATGGCAAAGTAGAAGAAAGGACCAAACAAGCAGGTAAGGCTGACCAGCTTGACGGTGTGTGCAACGATATTCTTAATCTCGTCCTTCAACTGCATGAGCGGCGAGGTCTTGATTGGGGTTTGCGGCAAACGGATCAAATCGTAGTCCTTGTAGAGATGAATGGCAGACTGGGCCAAAGCGAGGAACAAGAACTGGGAGCGGAGAAGGATGGGACGCTCGTTTAATTTGGGACGTTCATAAGGTCTACAAGAGTCAGGTCGGGATGAGCAAAAAGGAGCTAGACATGGACAACGTACCTGCCAGGGTCGATAGATGCAAGATTGGCATCTTTAGCGGTAGAGAAGATGTAAAGTTCTGCATAGAGGAAGGCCGAGAGAGTGTACCAGAAGCAGGTAAGAATGGTGTTCTTAGACACAAGGTAGTTCCAGAAAGACTCAAAAGTTGAGATGGAGGTTCGCGGGCCAAAGTGTGGTTGAGCGACTCGGAGGACGAAGATGGAGAGTGACGAGATGAAGAGGAACAGAGTGCGAACACCGGCAGGACCAAGCGGGAACCAGGACCAGAACAGCCCGGGACTAGCCAAGGGAATAGAAATGAGCCAGCATGCTGCAAGACCGATAGAAGCAGCACTGGTGAATCTTCTATGCAAAGACGGAGTGAGGAAGTCGCGGTATGGACGAGCCAAGGGCACCGCCTTGACAGGGGCCGGTGTGTTCATGGCAGCGCACACCAACGCGGAAGGAAGCTGGATTGCACTTTGTTGATGGTAGCTCTTGCCAGACAAAACACAAAAGAGAAGCTGCACATGCCGCCAAGCAAAGACCGTTTCGCTCTCGACGTCACCTTGGTCGCGCCTTCCTCGACTCTCTCCGCATTTTGCATCCCGACGTGCAACACTTCCAGGCACCAACCACCAACCACTGTCGCTATACCCATTCTCATACATAGACCGCCATGTCGTTCCAGGACTCACCCAACCTTGAAGGCAAGATAGAGCCCCTCCCCTTTCCTGCTTGGTTGTCCACTCTAACACGCGCATAGCCCAGCCCACCACATGGCGCCGCTCCGACGACCCCGAATACCAGGATGACCCCGAGTTCAACTCCTTCACTACCGACCTGTCCGATCGCCTTTTCTCCCTTACTGCAAACATCTCGCGTCTGTCCAGCCAGGTCGCTCTACTCGGCACCAAGCGTGAGACGGATCGCGTGCGCGAACGAGTTCAGGACCTGCTCGAAGAGACCTCGGCTAGCTTCAAGGACATTGGCGATGGCTTGAAGAAGGTCCAGGCATGGCACGACTTGGGCGTATGAAGATCGCATCTTAAAAATATCTGCCGTCCCACTAACACAATCATAGCCCGCCCAAAAGTACACCCAAGGGAAACTGAACCAGGAATTCAAGGCTTCCCTGACCGAGTTTCAATCTTTGCAACGAACCGCTCTCGAAAAGCAACGCGCCTCTGCCACGGCTGCTCGTACCGCTCTTGAGGAATCTGGCTCGCCAACCGTCGAGCGCTCGCAACAGCAATTACAACAGCAGCAGCAACAAGAACAGCTTCGCCTAGCAGATCAGTCTGATGTTGACTTCCAGGAGTCGCTGATCGTCGAACGCGAGGCCGAAATCCGCAACATTGAACAGTCCGTAGGCGAACTAAACGAGCTGTTCAGGGATGTCGCCCATATGGTCCATGACCAAGGCGGTCAGCTCGACATCATCTCTAACAATGTCACCAGCACTAGAGATGATACTCAAGGCGCCGACCGTGAGTTACGCACAGCCAGTAGACATCAGAAGAACGCCAGGAACAAGATGTGTTGTCTGTTGTTAATCCTGGCTGTCATTCTGACCGTCGTCATTGTTGCCGCTGTTTCTGGTTAGATCTGCTGTCGCGCACTAGACGTTCTTCTACATCCTCGTTCTACCTCTCTGACCGCTCGCCCTTTCTCTTTGCGTAATCCTCACCGCATCTCTATTATACCCTTCCCCTTTTTCTTGGTCTTTGTCAACTGTATATACAATCACAACATCGCAATCTATTCCCACAGCCGATTATTCTCTTCCATTACCTACGGTCTACGCTTCTCGTATTCCCAAACTCCTGCTGCTTTGAGAAAATGGTCGTCGCGAGCACACATACCGCAATGATCTGCGAGATTTCCTCGACCACAAACTCTGACCTCCACATGAAGCAGCAAGTAAAAACGCATTCTCAAATCCGATCCGGCGTAATATCGTATGCCACATGGGTTTTTGACTCCAAACCGCAAACCGCAAAACGGTCCAAAACCTGTTCGTTCATGCGGAAACGCACGTGGCCTTTTGCTAGCTTTGAAGTATAACGTGTATATCTTCGGCCGTACGCACAAACACACACGATGTAACAGTCTTGCTGCACTGTTTGATTCACGGCACAGCGGAGTAATTGTATGCGAAGTTGAGAACATGGATCAACGACCTCGGCACTTATGGCTTGTGGTCTTTGCGACTCACGGCTTGTTCGTGGTCAGGCTAGTTGCAGGCTTGGAGCTAGTTGAAGATGCCGACTACACACTCCAATAAGCAGTGGTTATGGTTCGGTGGTTGAGCTTGGATATAAGGGCTGTTTCGTGTAGGATAGATATACTATCAGGGCTTCGTTCATGGCTTTTCTCACCGGTAAGAGCATTTGGTGAAATCGATTCTCCCTCGGCTGTTCATAGGTGCGTGCCAATCCTGGTCTGGATAGAGTCCAAGGTATGTCCTATCTGTGTCTTTGGAACGAATACAGAAGAGTGCTATAAAGGTATATGACGACGACGCTCATGTGATATACCGCAGCGAATCATACAGCTTACCCGCTCGCCAGATGTAACAACAAAGCCCTATCAATCATCCAACCGACCGACGGCAGTTGATATAAGCTTCTGACAGCGGCAAGCAAGTTGGTATGGCCCCACCCACAAGAGCTTCGTACGAGATATAGTCATATCCCTGCCTATACTATCACGTTACCGTGTTTAGAAACAGCCTCTCTGGCTCAGTAAGGAAGGTCTACGCAGAATCAACCCTTATCAACTACACACGAATCTTTGATAGTGTCCTTGTGACCTGTTCTTCTGTTTCACCGCCTGTTCACACCCATGTTGCTAGAGAAAGTGATAGATATGACAACCATGATTCATGAAGCGAAGAGGATCCTAAGCAGAAGAAGGCACCAAGAACAACTAACCTCGGGAATTACTGATCAACACACACACGCATCACTCACCTTTCTTTGCGCTGTGGCGGTTGTCACAATGCAATATATCCGAAACGAATGCAGGAATGCAACCACGTTATTGGTGGGTGTAGTCAGTGGCCCACCCATCAATGCAAAGAACGGTCTGAAGTCCAGCTCACCGCCCGGATAAAGCATTTCCGGCTAAAAACGACCCACTGATAAGCAACCTCAGACTCAGCTTCATGTTTTTGTAGTAGTCACGATTCATGGTCTTTGCTTCATGGATGATGAGCAAAGACATGTTCTGCAACAGAATGAAGATCCCTGTTGCGCTTCCCAGAAAAAGCGCGTTCTCTCGAACAGAAAAACGTGGTCCCCGAGAAACTCCGAGAGAGATCTACTTTTGTGTTTCTTTTTTTGTTCTTCTGCTTCCTGGGCATGGGTTTATCGGGGAGGCGTTTGTCGAAGGTGGGTGTTTCGTGGTTGATGTGCTTTATCGGTCTTCGGAGGCATCATCACCAAGAAAATGATCGACTGTGCTGTTCCAATCCGTTTTGCATGTTGCATGAATCGTTTGGGGTGAAGCATGGAATCGTCACTCTGATTCCTTCGCACGTCTTTTTTGTCGATCAATTCTTTTTGATGCTGCGGAAATAGTCCGTAAAGCAAAAATTGATCAGAACTTTGCAAGGGGGATCTTTTTGTTTGTTTTTTTACCTCTCGATGATGGTGGTGATGCTGCCTGCCCGTTATGCGCTCATTTCGTGTTTCGTTTCTTCTGCTGCTTTGCTGCTTCGCGTCATGCATGGGGGTTTTGGGCTTGCGTCGTGTTTCTCGGAAAGCAAGTCTCTCGCGTGCGCTCACGTTGTTCCGCACTGCATTGTGCAGGTTGCATTTCTGCAGTATGTATGCGCTTCGCCAGGCTGTATATTGCATACATGTGGCAGTCGCATGCGCGTCAAACGTGCCATTCTTTGGGCCCGAGCCTCGGGTCGTGGAAGAGGGTTGTAAAGTTGTTGCCGATCCAGACGAGCGGATAGAACGGCTATTGCGGGACTTGCAGAGAAACACCGAGTGATGGTTGATAAAGAGTTTGGGATGATCGCAAAGAATGAGCAACAGAAACGACAAACGCGCGACACACGGCAGAGCAAGTGGATGATCGCATAAAGGAGAAAGGTAATGAATGGGTTGCAGAAGAAATTGAGTGTCTGAGAGCCATGATTCGCAACAACCCTCTGCTCTTACCGTACGTACCTGCAAACAGTGGTTTGGGCACGCACCCTGACCAAAGATTTCTCAATCTCGACATGAAGCGCTTCATGTGCAAGACTGCAGCACGGCACTCCGTGAGTCCGTACCGACAACGATAGATGAGATGTCAAGCCCCCGAACATCCGTGATCTGGACAAGGCCGTCGAAACCCGCATATACGGTCTCCAAGGTCCAGTCTCGGTTCACACGGAAGCTTCAAGTAAGCCCTCGACCGTATTCAATATGTTGAACCAACGACCAGGAATGTCATAAGCTGCAGCACCTCCAACCAAACCGACAAGCACGAAGCCGAATTAGAACATGTTGACAAGACAAACACAGAAGCCGACGGTGGCTGCAGATGTTGAGAGAATGTGTGGAAATTTGGGAAGCCCTCCCCGGATGGCGTCTCTATTCTCGCGTGTTGCAACTCTAAAACGAGCGCTCGAAGCTCCGTAGAACAAGGATGGAAGCTTTTGCGACTCACGTCAGACCTTCTAGAACAGAAGCCAGCTCGCGAGACCGAGATGAGGTGAGAAGCAAAAATTCTTTCCATGTCAGTTATATTGGACGGTGATGTCAAGGTGGTTGGGTCCTTTAGTGGCTGCGGGCTTGATATTCGGGCGTTGCTGTTGTACCTTCCAAGGGCTTCGGTTCTTGTTCTAGTCAATTTCCTTTTCTGCCCTAGTCTTGGTACGCTCTTACTGTTTGCCCGGACCGCTCGGTTCCGATTCATGAGTCCATGGTTAAAGTTTTGTACAAAGTGAGCGAGAAAAAACACTTCTCGACACCGACAGTTCTGATTGCGATGGCCGCGAATGAAATCCGAAGGGTGACCGGGGGGCTGTTACACACTCGAAAGCGGTCAACCACGCATTGACGCTCTTGATACCATACCATTTGCTGTCGTGTCATAGTTGATCACGACTCGCACTGCGGACAAACGCCGAACGAACTGTGCCAAGGCATACCACACGAATGCCACGTGGAAAAGCTTCGCGCATGCAAGCCACATGCGTGTTCGGCCTCTTCGAGACCGTCTTCTCATCTTACCTCGGATTGCCGCTCAGTTTTGGATTTGCTCGACATGACTCTATGGTCGACGTAAACCCGTGAGACGACTCAGCAACGTGCTTAGTATGATCGACTTCTAGCGGTAAGCAGTGACAGACATACTATGCCCCTAGTATTGTCCACGTGCTGGCTCAAACTGGGGTCAAAGCACGGTGCTTGTTCGGAGCAGTTTCACGAGGGGATGTTGGCAACGCAGATGGAAAGGCCAGGTTGCGAATCTTCCATACGTGGTTCTGATCGTGGTTGGAAACGAGCTTTTGCCTTACGGAGCCGCCGTTCTCGAGATCCCAAGTTACCCGCTTCCGGCCCAGCTTCCGGATTGACCTCCAAGGAGATACAGCGCTGTGAAAGACTGGGTTCCAACGGTCGGTCAAGAAACTCAGCCGACAAAGCTTCCGAGAGCAGCAGCTTCAGCAGAGTGGTAGATGATTGGTTGAACGTCGGTTTCTTAAGCGCTTGCTGCCCAGCAAACATTGAATTTGACTTTTGGTTTTGTGTAGAAGAGGTGCCTCGGAGCCATGTTTAGGCGTTGCCCGATGGCTTACCTAGCACAAAGAAGGCAGTTTTCTGCGACAGTGTGGTCGTACAGCAGGGCAAGAATCCGGATCTTGGCCTGCTGGTGTCAGCATTTTCGAATGGAAAAATCAGCCACGGTGACCAACGCTTGGAGTGTAGGATCCAGATTCAGATCTCTTGGTGACGAAAAGGACAAATTGCAGATGCAGATCTCCGCCTGTCAACCGTGTGATCTTCACGGAATAACCAATTCTCTGGATTTATCCCCATCGCGTGGCATTAGTGCTCGTAATCCTGCAGCTGCGCGATTTGAAACAATAGCTGGCATCCGAGAGCAGTGCAGCATGTGTCGACCTGTCGCTTCGACGAGCCCCCGGAGGAGGAAAAAGCTGCCAGGGTGGTTGTTTTCACTGCACCCCAGCGAGCAGAGCTCTCCCCACGTTCATGCTCCGAGCCAGACCGCTTGGTGACTGGTCACTTTTCTGTCTGTTGTCAACAAGATGGCCGTCGGCCTCGGGTCCGTTTGATACGCTCTCGGCAATGCGCTTACGCTTTGATCTCTATCCACCGGCAGTGCCACATGGACACGATCTACTCAAACTCTGTGTATTTCGTTGCAACATATGAATACGTACAGCGTTGCCTAGACTAGACCACTCATCGGCCAGCAGGAAGGAAAAGGCTCACAAGCCTCCCCTAGACCGAAGGATGGAACCAAATCTAAGCTTAGATGCGCCCTGTGAAATCGTCATACTATTCTTGCACCCGCGATATTGAATGGCGCGTAGGGCACCACCTGAATCGAGCGGTCATGCCAGTAGCTGGATGGCACATACGACGATCGTGTAAATTCTGTCGGACGGTGGAAAACGCTCTTTGACGCCCGAGGCAAGCCGCCAGCAAGGGGGAAATCGTTTGCCAGCAGTTGATGATCTCGGCAAAGAATGGTACACCTAGATCAGGTAACCACCAAGGACAGAGTACATGGGTACATGGTACATCCATCTGCTGAGAACCATCTCTAGATCAATCGAGATCCACACGTGTCGTTTGCTATGCGCCTGCAAGGGCGACTGGCATTTCCTATCGTATCCATATTTCATTCTGTAAAGGACGGACCGTATGGGGACATGGGAGGTTAGTGCGGCTGTCGAGTCAGTGTAGAAGATAGGAAAGGGTAAAGAAGCGGAGTCTTTCCGTGAGGCTGTCGCCTCCACCTTGGCCGTCATCTCAACGGTGGGTTCTTGATGATGGTGGCTTTGCGTACACGACAAGACAGGGCTGGCAGAAACACAGAAGTGTATCGAGGAAAGGCGTGGAAGCCGTCTCACGCACACCGCACACAGTGCATGAAACCAGGGAAGCAGGCAAGCTCTACGAAGATCCCTGCCCCAAAAAGGCAGGATTCTTTGATCGACTGTCTGCAACACGCTAAGCGACACGTGCATGTGGGAACCTTTTTCTCACACGAATCAAGCAAATCAGGCGGGCTGCAGGCGTGGCGGATGACTCAAAACGCCATACGATCTAGTGAGGGATGGATACATGCATGGGCATTGGCATGGGACGCACAGGAGGGCGGAACAAACAGCGATTTCGCACGATCGACAGACGAAGAGAGGGAAGGGCACCAGAAGCATTTACGAGGCGAAAAGAGGCTGTCAACAAGGGAAGGCGAGCGAGATACGTGCGTAGGGCCGAGCGACAGGCAGGCACGGAGCGGTGCGTGGGAGGGCAGCAGAATTAGCTGTAGCCGTTTTTCGCAACAGTCGGTGTTAGTGGGCAACGGGTGAATAATGAACAATAGTTGCTGAAGCATTGCGCACGAGGTAGCGTGGCCGCCCCTCTGAGCTGGTCCAACGGCGCTATCCACGGAAAGGGGAAGGTTGATCAAACCCCTGCTACCACGCGAGCAGGGCGCCGGCTAGCTGATCTCATGGCTCCGAAAATTGACACATGAAGCGGCGCTGGTGGAATTCTTAGCTCGGGCTAGCATGGTCGTACCCACAGTACTTGAAACTTGAAAGGCCTTACGATATCC
>SWBJ01000396.1:0-44682 GCA_024195555.1 Aureobasidium sp. EXF-12298
TATCGTCGGTCAGGAGCACTACGACACCGCCTCCAAGGTCCAGCAGATGCTCCAGGAGTACAAGTCGCTCCAGGACATCATCGCCATTCTTGGTATGGACGAGTTGTCTGAGGCTGACAAGCTCACCGTCGAGCGTGCCCGTAAGCTCCAGCGTTTCCTGTCGCAACCCTTCACCGTTGCCCAGGTCTTCACTGGTATCGAGGGTACGCTTGTCGACCTTAAGGACACCATTAAGTCCTTCAAGGCCATCATGAACGGTGAGGCCGATGACCTCCCCGAGGGTGCTTTCTACATGGTCGGTGATCTCGACAGTGCTCGCGCAAAGGGCGAGAAGGTTAGTCCTCTTTCTTCTTTTTTCCCCTCTCCTCCCTCTTTTCCCTCTTCCCTCTTTCCCCCCCCCCTTTCCTCCCTCTTTTCCCTCTTCCCTCTTTTTTTCTTCCCCTCTTCCTTCTCTTTTTGCTGACTTGAAAATTAGATCTTGGCCGAGCTCGAGGGCAAATAGAAGTCTCGTAATGGAGATTGATGAAAGAGCTTCTTGGGCGATCTACCACAACCATACCCGCGACGAATATCAAAAGGTTAAAAGCGACATTTGTAAAAAGGGAGGGGTCGTCTCGTCTTTTGGCGGGTTGAGGTGAATGGAGATTAGGTACCAAGAGCTTGTGTACTTTAAGAACTGCGATTTTTCCTCTGTGTCCACAAATACTCGGCCCTCTCTCAACCCAGCATTAGCGAGACTCGAATTGTTCCAAACACATTGCTTCATGTTCCCACGATATTGCACAGTGATACTTGAAAATGACGTAGAGCAACAATGTGTATCTATTTAATGGTTGATGAACTGCAATAGAACCTTGGGTAGGTTGGAGGCTCTGTTGCGGCAGGGTCTTGTCACATTGTTTGGGCTACTGCATGCACATATATGGTTTTCAAATCATGTTCGCATTGTTCATCTGCATGACTGGGGTATTCTGTATCGACTAGGCCAAGTGAACTGCCGAGACACATTCGTCTCGCAGGGGTAATCGTGAACCGTGTGTCAAAGTGCTTTCGTAGAATCATAATTAAGAGAGTGTGCTGGTGTTAGAGAAATCAGAATGGGCTAGGGCGTTGATTGGTGTGTGGTGTGTGTGGGAATTTGTGATGATGATGAAGGTAGGAGAATCGAGGAAGATGACAAAGAAATGGAAAGGGGAAGACCAAGAGGAGAAGAGATGGGGGAAAGGAGGTGTTCAAGGAGAGATGGATTCTGTTGTGGTTTGTGTAGTGAAAGCGGGAGCAGCCTTGCTTCCTCACAGCTGCTCATGCTTGACCTCGGGTTTGACTTTGGACTTTTGCTGCTTCTCTTCCTTCTTGATCTTGCCACTTTTGGGTGTGGTGGTCTTGGGACGAGGGTTCTTCTCAATCTCCTTCAGTCTCCTGATGATGTCGGCCATCTCGTCGACGACGTATGGCAGATAGTCGCGGAGTGCTGCCTTGACAGTTACAACGTCTTTGTTGTCGTCTTCAGCCTCGGTCACGAGTCCTCCAAACTGGTTGAAAACCTCGTTGTAGATGTTGTGGCATTCCTTGTGCAGGTCCTCGGAGAAGGTTCTTGCATGTTGATCGACCTTGTTGGTAGCGTAGTCTACCATTCTGATGAATGGAGAATCATGAGTTCTGTTGTTGACTTGGTCTTCCAGCATTGTCATTACGTTGTTCTTGTAGCCGGTGCCTGATCCTAGTCAGCATGATGGGCATATAGATTATAACACGTGAAATCTTGCCTCTGACTTGAGCGGCTTCTCTGTACGTCGGTCTCATTGCTTGAGCAAAATAGCCATCGTCGCTATCATGATCAGTAAGATGCCTAATGATTCTACACTTTGTGAGAAACTGCTCTGAGATCAATGGTTGGTTCCAAACGCACCTGAGCTCTTTGTCCATGTTGTCGCGACATTTCTCGGTGGCCCGCGCAATACCGTGTTTCTGGGCTGTGATGAGACCACCGAACTGTTCCACGGGGATGTTGTCAAGGCTCATGATCTCTATGGTTTATGTTAGCTAGAGATTGACGGAACAGAAGTCTATTCAATCATACCCTTCAAATCGTGTTGGAGAACATCCAGATTGCCTTTGAATTTCGTCTCTGCGGTCGTCATGTGTGCTCTTTCTTTCACAAATAACTCTGTCCAGCCTGGCCCCAAGTGACGTACAGCTGGTCGTCTTAGCTTGGAATTCCAATCCATGAAGCCGACTGCCTTGGAAGCATACGTGCCTTCCCGTTCTATAAATGCCCTGATGGTGCTCCAGAACCATCCACGCACTTCGTTGTGCAGGTAGTCGTAGCCTTTCTGAGCAACTTCGGCAAGGGCTACACGCATTGTGACAGCCAACAATTTTAGAGCTTCGTTCTTGATGGCTGCAACATAAGTTGCGATAGCATGGTCCAGTTCCTGGGTAAATGTTAGTCCATAGATCAATCAGTCGACAATTTGTACTTGCTCTTGTGCTGTTCTCTTTGATGGTCTTGAGTTTGTCTCCATTATCTGCACCAGTTCTGGCAGCCCAGATGGCGAGAGATCTCATGGAAGTGACGCCAGCATGCTGGATATGAGCCATGAGAGTCGACCACATATCTTTCGCAGGGATGGAAAGTGCATATGCGCGGAGAGCTGGTATGCCTGTCATCTCAGCACTCAGCTGTGCAGAGACATCCTCCGTCGCCGAATCTTTGAATCCTTTGAGCCACATATAGTGCTCGTTGGATACGAAGAAGACGGGTCCATTCTCGCACCTCACGAAGTATTCTGACTTCTTCTCGTAGATCTGTTGCGCAACTTTCTGATTTCGCTTGAGAATCATGAATCTCAAACGGGCGTCCACCACCTTCTGGTACCTTTCGCGACATCTTTCGACTTCTGCATTACGCTCTTCGAGAGTAGACGGCTTTGTGACTCTTCTCAGCTGAGCCTTGGCTTTGAAATAGTTCGTCTTAGCTTCCTTGAGGGCTTTCTCAAACTTTTCCATCTGCTTCGCGGCTTGTGGATACTCATCTTTAAAAGCCTCGCAGCTCATTCTGTCGTCGATCTTCGTGCATATCAAGGCAAGACGACCTGCAAACCGCTCACCGTATTCGAAGAGAATGGAATCGACGCCCGTGTCGGATATACAGCGCTGGACGGGTGCAATGATCCACAGAAAATCGCAGTTTCGCAAGTAGTTTTTGCTGGCTCTGACACGAACTCGACTGATGTCGGATACGCCTAAAATGGTTAGCTACATCCAACCGACGAGGAACGTTACCAAATACCTGGCATATCGACGATGATCAAGTTCTCGAGCAGCCGGCAACCCTGGATGCCAATGCTATAAAAGTCAATATGTGTCAATTCTGAAGAAGGGTATTTCTTTGCCCTTACTCACCTGACCTTCAGCACCAACGGCCAAAGTCGCGGCTCATCATTAGATGAGTTTCCAGAAGACAAGACAGGGCTGAGAGCTCTACGGAGTCGGAAAGCCTGGTCAGTCTCGATCATGCCCAGGTGTAGAGACGAAGCATGGGCGGCGATGAGCTCATTGCACCAAACTTCAAGCTGTGCAACAAACGTAGCCTCAGTACCACTCTCATGAACTGTGCGGATGTGCGACTCCAGCTCTTCGCGGTTTTCAAAGGATGGTTTGCCACGGAAAAGATCCAGAAAAGTGTCTTCGGCGGTTTGAGCTTGTGCACGATACTCCTTCGTTTCCTCGAAAGTCCAATCTTCGTCTTTCTCGAAGTTGAAGAATGCATAGTCTCTGAGATGGTCTTTCAAAAGCTTGCATCTCTGTGCGGCGTTGAGAAACTCGACTTTCGCAGCGAACTTTTTTGTCTGTTCTAGAAAAGCGGACATGTACTCGGTTGGGGCACATGTACACGCGCTGCCATAATTACCCTTATTTCATGCGTCAGCCGATGAGATTCAATAGCCGAGAAGAACCTGAATACCTCTTTGGCAATGTGTGGGATATCCAGAATAGAATTGATCAGCGAGCTTTTACCTGTAACATCATCAGCACGATTGCAATACCTCTGGTTGTCTGTCGTACCTGAGCCAGCGTCTCCCATAAGCGCGATGATGACTTTCTTTGGCTCTGGAAACTTCTGAATCGCAATAGCTTCTGCATGCAACTTAGCCATATCACTTCCATTATTGGAAATTTTCGCAGAATGAACGCCAACGTTGACAGCGAGCTCTGATATCCGGGCTTGATGCTTCTTAACATCTTCATGATATATTGCGCATGGAGGATACTCCTCTTGATCTGCTGACCAGAGAACAGGGCCCTGCTCAGGCTCCTTGTCAACCATCTCAGTGTCTTCAGTGTCATCTGTTTCATTAAACAATGACTCCACGTCAGAGTCCAGTGAGATGTCATCATCGTCGCGGATGTCGGGTGTTGTGTGTTGTCTCTTGTTTGCTTGATCTTCTGCATTGGTGTCCTCGTCCACAAGCGTCCGCTTTCGACTGCCCAAGAGGCCCAGCAAGGGTTCTGGGTTTTCCGGTAATACAGACCTTGATGCCATGTTCAACGTTCGAAGATCGTTGGAATGATTGTGTTTGAGAGAAGGAGAAGAAGAAGTAGGCGCAGAAGGTGTGGAGGTAGCTTAATATAGAAATAGTGTGGTGTTGGTGTAGAGGTTCACTATGATGGGACGACCAAGTGAAACATCAGAGTGAGAGCCGAAAAGGGAGAATGTGAGGATAGGTTGGTAGTGCAAGGCAGTGAGGTAGATGCAGGAGATCCTCTTGATTGTTCGCGATGTCGACTTATCTTGATGATGTAGAGGAAGAGGGTAGCAAGGGAGTGGTGGCTTTTATGTAGAGAACCACCCAGCGGAGTTCTGGAGGCGGTGTGTTGAGTGACAGAAGAGACACTGTTAAGACTGCACTGAAGCAAGCAAAAGACAGTCCAGTGAAGTGATGATTCGCTACGACTGAAGCCGTGTCTCTCACACGACGCAGGGTATCAGACACGCATGAGGCGCGATGCACAGCACATAACTACGGACAATACCTAAGGTCCAGGATTTCGAGCCTCATATGTGTGAAAATTACGAGTGTTTGTGATGCAGGGCGAGAGTAGAGGTTGATGTGCTCAGGCGCGGAGGAGCCGAAGGAGGGAAGTGACGAAGCCAAGACTCGCGGCCTCTGTGATGACCCTCCTAACGAGGAACCAAACACTTTGTTATTCTCGACGCAACCCAACCTAAGGGACGATTCAAACAGTTCAGAGGGCCTCATAGCCAAGCGACCCGGAATTGGTAGCAATCATGTTTTGCCTACGGACATGGCTTCCAGTCCTCTTCTTCATGTCAGTCCTGCCGATCGCAGCAGCGGAGATCATGTTGCTGACCAAAACAACAGTTCGAATGTACCGCCGCTCTACCTGGTACTCTTCATCTCGGCCATGTACTATCTGAATCGACCTTGCGTCTACTGCTCGCTGCTTCTGACCGTTCTTGTCATCTCCGTCTACGACTTCCACAATAATTGGTTCGAGCCGCAGCCCGACTCGTCGTCCTCGGCGCATACCGGAAACTCTACAACGACCACTCTCGGAGACAACATGGCAGTAGCATCCTCAGTCATCCAATCGGCAGCAGCATCGATCGCACATTCTGTCACGGATGGGTTCTCGAAGAGGACAGGACTCGATGTACAACCGCAGATCAGCGTGGCGGAGTGGTTGAAAGACATGTTCGGAAAGAAAGAGTGGCGCATACCATGCATCGACGTCGCCGTGAGGCTCTAGAAGATTGAAGCACAACCATCAAACGAAGACCTTGGAGGCATAATGACATGAGAGAAGCATTTCGGGCGTTGGGTCACACGACAGCATAGGACATTTGGGACTAAGGAATATTGCATATTTGGAGTTCAACACGGCGGTGCATCGATGCCTTGTACAGTAATGAAGGAGGGGTTGACGAAAGAGCAGTTCGGCTCTGGACTGCAGATACTGCCGTCGCAATGGAGGAGCAAGCTTCTGTCGTAACCATTTGTAAGAAGGACTCGTATCAAAAGACAAGGCTCTTTCGGCAGCAAGCGAAGCATGGTCAGAGTACCTAGCTAATTTCGACAAATCCATCTGTGAACAGCAATTGTCTTGAGCTTAATAAAGCAACCGGTAAAAAGAGCCGACTTGTCTGCATTCGCCGAAGCGGCTGAGAAGCAATCCCCGCGCAGAAACCAGCAGCCCATGCTCTGGTCACTGTGAGGGACCAAGCAGTACTCGAGTGGCCTCTTATCTCAGAGGCAGGCTGTCTGTCAGATGCAAAAGTCGTCGCTGCTTCGGCGAGGGATCCACAATGTGCTGCAGGGTCAGCGCGGGGGAGGGGCAGCACCAGTCGCAAAAGAGCTCCCGAGCGCCCTCCTTCCTCGTTTGTACTCGTGCAACACCACACGCCACTCACGCCCTATCCGACGCCCTGGAGACAGATCCAGATTAAACTGCTTTGTGCCCTTGCAGCCATCTTTCGTTCCTTCATCCTTCACTACAAAATCCCTTGCTAGACATTGTTCAAGCTCTGCTTCAAGCACCTTGGTCAAAATCATGGCCGACAGAGACGTTCTTCCCGACGTGTATGTCCTCTGAGCTACGCTTTATGCTCCCAACCGAATCGCTGACATTGTTTTTTTACAGGGTCAAGCCAACTAACTATGCCATCTCCCTATTCGATCTCGAGCTCGGCGGTAGCTGGACCTACCAGGGCAAGGTCGACATTGACGTCGAGGTCAAGCAAGAGACCAAGGAAATCACTCTGAACACCCACCAGCTCAAGGTCCAAAGCGCTCAGATTTCGACCGAACAAGGAAAGACCGAGGGTGCCATCAAGGCTTCCAACATCACCTACGATGAGAAGAACCAGAGAGCTACCTTCCATTTCGACCAGCCTATCCCTCAATCGCACAAGGCTGTCGTCTCGGTCAAGTTCAGCGGTATCATGAACAACGATGTCAGTATCCGCATTGCACCGACAAGAACCGATGCTAACATACTCGTTATTCCAGATGGCTGGATTCTACCGCTCCAAGTACAAGCCCACCGTCCCTGCCGCCGCATCTGTCCCCAGAGACTCTGAATACCACTACATGCTGTCCACTCAATTCGAGTCTTGCGACGCTCGCAGAGCTTTCCCCTGTTTCGACGAGCCCAACCTCAAGGCAACTTTCGACTTCGAGATTGAGATTCCCGAGGACCAAACCGCTCTATCGAACATGCCTGAGAAGGAAGTCAAGAAGGGCAACAAGTCCGGCACAAAGATTGTTTCTTTCGACCGCACTCCCATCATGAGCACCTACCTTCTGGCTTGGGCTTTCGGTGACTTTGAATACATCGAGGACTTTACTAGACGCAAGTACAACGGCAAGAACCTCCCCGTCAGAGTCTACACCACTAGAGGCCTCAAGGAACAGGGCAAGTTGGCCCTGGAGAGCGCTCACCAGGTTGTCGACTACTTCTCCGAGATCTTCCGTATTGAATACCCTCTCCCCAAGGTCGACCTTTTGGCTGTTCACGAATTTGTATGTTTCCTGATTCTTGTGTTCCTTCATGCTGGTGAGAGTTATGCTGACCAGGGATTTTAGTCGCACGGTGCCATGGAGAACTGGGGTTTGATCACCTACAGGTTGGTTGACCTTCACAATTTTGCATGCGCACATCTGACGAACTGTGTAGAACTACTGCCGTCCTTTTCGACGAGTACGCCTCGGACCAGAAGTACAAGAACCGTATTGTCTACGTTGTTGCTCACGAACTTGCCCACCAATGGTTTGGAAACCTCGTCACTATGGACTGGTGGTCAGAACTCTGGTTGAACGAGGGTTTCGCTACCTGGGTCGGCTGGTTGGCCGTGGATCACCTTCACCCGGATTGGTCAGTCTGGTCTCAATTTGTCACCGAATCTATGCAAACTGCATTCAACCTGGACTCCCTGAGAACTTCTCATCCTATCGAGGTTCCCGTCAGGAACGCACTGGAGGTCGATCAGATCTTTGATTCTATCAGTTATCTCAAGGGAAGTTCGGTCATTCGTATGCTGGCTTCCCATTTGGGTGTTGAAACCTTCTTGCACGGTGTTGGAGACTACCTTCAGGCCCACAAGTACCAAAACGCTACCACTAGCGATCTGTGGTCTGCTCTCAGCAAGGCTAGTGGAAAGGACGTCAACACTTTCATGGATCCCTGGATTCGTAAGATCGGTTTCCCTGTTGTCACTGTAGCAGAAGAGCCCGGTCAAATCAGTGTCAAGCAGTCTCGCTTCCTCAGCGGCGGAGACGTCAAGCCCGAAGAAGACGAGACCACCTGGTGGATTCCTCTTGGTCTCAAGTCTGGCTCGAACACATCCGAGGTCAAGAGCGGCTCTCTCACTGCTAAGGAGGACACTATCCGTGACGTCGATGACAGCTTCTACAAGCTCAACTCTGAACAGACCGGCTTCTACCGCACGAACCTTCCTCCCAAGAGACTCACCCAACTTTCAACCCAGCTTGATAAGCTCTCTCCTCAAGACAAGATTGGTCTGATCGGTGATGCTGCAGCTCTTGCCATCTCCGGTGATGCAACCACTGCTGGTGTCCTTTCTTTCCCCGAGGGCTTTACTAAAGAGACCAACTACCTTGTCTGGTCCGAAGTTCTTTCGAGTCTCGGCAACATTAGATCTGTCTTTGCCGATGACGAGCAGGTTTCTGAGGGTCTTCGCCAGTACACTTTGCGCTTGGTCAGCGAAGCCACTGATAAGATCGGCTGGGATTTCGCTCCTCACGATGATTATCTGACTGGTCAGCTGCGTGCTCTTCTGCTCGCTTCTGCTGGTATGGCAGGACACGAGGCTACTGTTACCGAAGCTAAGAAGCGTTTCACCGCTTTCACTGAGGGTGGTGACAAGAAGGCTATCCACCCCAGTCTGCGCACAGCTACCTTCAAGATCGCTGTCAAGGAAGGTGGTAAGCCCGCATACGATGCTGTCATGAAAGAGTACCTTAACACAACCTCGGTCGATGGCAAGGAGATTGCTCTTCAAGCCCTCGGCAGAGTCCAGTCAACCGAGTTGGCCAGAGAATACCTCAAGTGGTCTTTCAGTGGCGCCGTCGCCACTCAAGATCTGCACACTCCTTCCAGAGCATTGGCTCTCAACTCAAAGACCAAGCTCGAAGTCTGGCACTTCGTCAAGGAGAACTGGACCATGCTGAGAGAGCGTCTCGGCAACAACATGGTCGTCCTAGAGAGATACCTCCGCATGAGCTTGAACAGATTCTCGAGCTTTGAGGTGGAGAAGGATATTGCCAACTTCTTCAAGGACAAGGACAACGCTGGCTACGACCGTGGTCTTGCTGTCGTTAGCGACACGATCAAGGGCAGAGCCAGATACGCACAGCACGATCTTGAGATTGTTAGAGAGTGGCTGTCGGCTCATGGTTACATGAAGTAGAGTGGTGCTTTACACAACACGAAAATGACCTTATACGATATAAATGATGCGCGTAGCTAGATCAATCTATGCAAGTCAGATCAGTCCTCTGCTGAATGCGGTTACAATGTGATGTCTAGTGAAGCAAGGTTCAAGGTTCCAAGATGGCAAAGCAAGCAAGCAAACGTCTAGACAAAAAGAATAATCGAATTTTTGGGAACTACAACGATTTTTATGGTACAAGATGCAGAACAAGGAATGAAAAAGTATAGGAATGCCAGATGCCAGATGCTAGATGCAGGTTTATGCAGACATTGCCTGTCAAGGTAAGATGACTTTTTGTCATCCTTTGGATGCCTCAAAACCAGGAGGCGTACGGTAAAGTGTCGTCCATCACAGATGGACCTATGTTGAACATGATAAGAAAAGAGCTTTGGTGGATGCAAACATGGTATGCTCCCGCGCACCAGACGCTTTACGATCTTTGTCTCTCTAGACTCTTTCTGAGTCGGCTGCGTGACCACTTGGGCCAGAAGAAGTGTCTAGGGAAAGGGGTCAGCATTATATAACGACAATCGGAAACGAGAGAAAACTTACAGTCACAAGTGACGAAGCAACGATTGACCTCTGTCAAACCCTCGCAGGTGTACTGAATGGTCTCTGCAATATCGTGGGTGCTGTGCAACTTAGCTTGGTCGCTGAGGAGAATGTCAATCTCGACCCAGATACCATCGCCGGCGTGGTAACTGGTGATGCTCTTGAAGCCATCAACGACAGGCGAGAAACGGTAGCACAGATACAGCAACTTCTTCTGCAGCTGCTCGTCGGCTGCCTGGCCGGAGAGTCTGGTGACGTTCTCGAAGCAGGTACCTGCCCAATCGTAGATGATGAAGAGGGAGAGAACACCTGCACCTGCGGGATCCAACCACCACACATTTGCTTTGTAGCCGATGAAAGGGAAAAGAAGGGATAGAGTGTTGAAAACGACGTCTGTCTTGCAATCTTGGGCCAGAGCTTGCACCTGAGTGGTCTTGATGCGGACACATCCTAGACCGATGATACCCTTGATGATGATGGTGGCCAACATAGCGCCGATAGCGATAGCAGGCAGCTCCTTAGCCTTGTGGGGAGCATCGGGCAGGAGCTTTTGTACCGACTCTTGCAAGATCTGGAGGAAGGAGATGACCATGATGATAGAGAATACGAGGATACCGAGGGGTTCAAGGCGACGACGGCCGACAGGGAAGCGCTTTCGAAGTGCTTTGAGGCGCCATTGTACCATTTTGTTAGTGCTCCAGACAATCAGAGTACATAGTAGATCTAGAGCCGAGTCGACGAGCGAGGCGATCAGAGAGAGGGAGGACGAATAGAAAGCGGCGGCAAGCTTAGCAATCAGAAGCAGAATGTTGGCAATGACGTTTATGTTGATGGCCCACTTGGCCTTCTTCTCTGCCTTTTGTCTGTTCTCCTTGACGTCGTCGGGAAGGAACTCCCAAATGGCACCATCAGCATCTTGCAGACCTCCATGGCGTTCTTGTTGGCCATCACCATCTGCATCTGGGTTCATACTGTCTAGAACATCATCGGCCAATGCTTTGACCAGAGCGTCGACTTCGGCCCAGTCATCCAGACGGTTATTCTGATCTTGGTAGAATTTTCGGACTTTCTTGTTTTTGATCTCTTTGAGCTCTTCATCAGATTTTCTGAAGTGCTCAATGTCTACGTCTTCGACACCGGCCAAGATTTTCTGCTTGAGGTCTTCTCTTCTTTGGTCATGTAGGGCAGTACGGGCGGCGTCCCTGAATCTGAACATGTTCGGTTTCTTCCTGCCGTTTAGGCCGGTTTCGACATCTGCCTGGTCTGGACGACCATTGCCATTGCTCTTGCTTCTCTTGACGCCGAATGAGGCAACATTTCTAGTGCCGACCATATTCTGCTACAGAAAGAATCAAAGATTGGCTCCTGGTTGTATACGATGAAGAGCGCGTGTCGGTTTGTTTATTTGGCGATCTCGAGAATGACGTCGGGCCAAGGACGATGGTGAGATGGAATCTGGGGGACGCGATGATCTGGGGGGTTTCGTGTCGCTCAAAGTACGGACTTGCTCGCTCTTGTATTGCCAGGGTCGGAGAAGCTTGTGAACAGATTCTGGAGGCTTGCGCCGTGTATATAAACAGAATTGATCGTAAGAGCTGGCCAAGGAGCTCGCGAGCTCCACCAGCAAATTCAAAACCGGTTCCATCACATCCCACGTGTCCCAGTTTGGCAACATGACGTCTCCTGCTATTTGAATCGGCCACGGGCCGACCACCGCTGCCCTGCTGGATCATGACGACGACGATTAATGTTCCGCGCATTGAAGCGATTCATGCGAAACGCCATTAGATATAGCCTCCGAGGAGCCTGTTCATGCACGTGTCTTGCACCCAGAACCAAAAACCATGACCAGCGTGTATTCGGGAAACAGTCCTGTCAGCTCTGACGAGCTGCTCGCTCACCTCAAAACTCTCCCCGTACCACTGCTTCCACCAGCAAAAGCCCTCGACCCAACTTTGACCGACAAGATAGCATCTTTGTATCTACACCCAGCACTTGAGGCTCTATTGCATCTTCTCAACCATGATCTCCCTTCGGCCCACTTCTTGGTGCGGCACATGCAGTCCGATCCAGCATTTGAAGCCATGTACCTACACGGTATCCTCCACCGTATAGAAGGAGACTTCAACAACACCAGAGCCTGGTACCACGATGTCTCGAGTTCCGAGCCCTTCGAATTGGTATGGGGAAAAGCCACAGACGACGAAAAGGCCGAGGTCGAAAAGAAAAAAGACCAAGGTGAAACCAAGATGCCTCCTCAAAAATCCGCTCGAGACTTTGTAGACAGCCTAGAGAAGCTGTCAAAAGGTCAAGGTGACAAGCAAGCGCTTGCAAAAGAGAGCAGGAGAGAGTTTGATACTGTTCTCGACTGGTGCATCAAAAAGTTCGGAACTGGAAAGCACACTGATGCCTCGAAGGCTTGGGTGCAACCAAGTCAGGAGATCAGTCAAAAGGGCCAGGACATGGTCACTGGCAATGATGGCTTCAGGAAATTTTAAACTCCTGCACGACAGTCCATTTGACTTATCCGTACAGAAATCTGTAATACTATGAATCAGCCTAGCAAACATCTTTGGATGTTCTCTTGCAATGCACGATACTTCAAGTTTGAGCAGCTACAGAACCCATGGTCTTCTGAGAAAAGAGATTGTGCTCCAGAGCGAACGCAGCCAAGCCTAGGTGGTTAGTATGGTAAACAATTTACCGACTGTAAATATAATTTGGGAGCTGGAAATTCTGACACGAAGAGAACAAGAAAGACATGTTTCATATTTCGTTTTCATTTGGCGTCTAGAGGAGAAAGCTCATGATTCTCTCTTCCTTCCTCTTTGGAGTGCGGCAATCTTCCCGCATTCGTATTGCCAAAGACTCCTTCCCCCGATGTATAAACACCAAACAGACAAGAAAGCAGGAAGAAGGCAGAAAGCATGCTCCCTCCAGCCCGGTACATTTGCAACGTTAACATGACAAAAAGGGAATTAGATCGCAACCAACAGAAACGCAAAGGGGTAAGAAAAATAAGCGTTCACGTGGGGGAGAGTGATAAAGAGCCTCGTACCAGGTGATTCGCATGGTGTATGGCGAGATCGTTTACGCCTTCATAACGCCGGTAGGGAAAGGGTCACACGACATCACCCAAGGGGAAAGATGAAGGTGTGAGCAGCGTTTCCAGGATATTTTCTCTGTTTTTCTCGTATCGCGTGCTCTCTGGAATTGTTCATGGGTCGGGTATCGGGGAGTTTTGTGCGTTTAGCAGCACTGGCCAGACTTTGCGTTACCGTCGGCGGGCTTGGTCAAGGGGACGCTGACAGGGGCACCACTGCCGGGGCCGCTCTCCTTGCCTTCGCCTTGATCGAGAGCCTTGCTGGAAACGATGCGGTAGATTTCTAGAGCACGCGTAAGATGAAGTTGCGACAACGAAGCATAGATTGCATACCTGTAAGGATGTTTTGGAAAGCGAGCTCAACATTGCTGGCATCCAGAGCAGAGGTCTCGATGAAGGAGAGGTTGTTTTCACCTAAGGTAAGGCAATTAGTCGGATGTTGGTAGACGGGGGCGCGCGGCAAGAAAGACTTACTGGCAAACTGTTTGGCCTCCTCGGTGGGTACAGCGCGCAAGTGTCTCAAATCGGACTTGTTTCCAACGAGCATGATGACAATGTTACTGTCTGCATGGTCTCTGAGCTCTTTGAGCCATCTGGTGACGTTCTCGTATGTCTGGTGCTTGCTGATGTCGTAGACGAGCAGGGCACCAACGGCACCGCGGTAGTAAGCTGAGGTGATAGCACGGTAACGCTCCTGGCCGGCGGTATCCCAGATCTGAGCCTTGATGGTCTTGTTGTCGACTTGAATGCTGCGCGTAGCGAACTCGACACCAATGGTCGACTTTGAGTCGAGGTTGAACTCGTTGCGGGTGAAACGGCTCAAGAGGTTGGATTTACCGACACCAGAATCTCCGATCAGGACGACCTTGAAGAGGAACTAGGGACGGAGTCAATACTGAGGTGGTGGCAGCGCGACACGGGGATGAGCTTACATCGTACTCGTCGTTGGCCATGGTGGTAATGTGGGAAGTCGGGGATGGATTAAGGAGGGGCGGATCTCAGCAAGCGTGGCAGCAGAAAGGCGAGGACGAGGTCGTGAGTGTTGTTTGCGATGGAGCGCACAGCAGAGAGTCGGCGAACAGCAACAACAAGGGGACGAGCACAAGAGGAGAGTTGGTGTGGTAGAGAGAGCAAGATCAGCTGTTGTTTGAAACTCCAGGCAGCCCAAGCCCGGTTCAGACAGACACGCCAACGCCAACGCCAGCGCCCACTGCTCCTTCCTCGTTCCCTTCCCCACCTCCAGCCAATCCGCACCGTCCATCCCAAAAGCCTTGGCACTATCACACGTGCATGTTATCTATCACTTTTGCAGGAAGGCGCGAACATTTAAAACATCAACTTTTCTCGAAACTTCTGCCACTCCACCAGTAGCACTGCACCATCAAATATTCTCATTTGTCGTTGACGCGCTGTCATGACCTCTCAACTCGTTCTCCGTCATGGCCACTTCTAAGTCTCGACCAGTCTTCGTCGAGGACGATGATAGCGACTCAGTCAACACGGATAGCACTGTCGAAAGTGAACTTGAAGCGGAATACAGTGTCGAGAAGGTCAATTGCCCGCCATCTCACTCCCTTGTTTCTACTACTAACTTGCATCAGATTCTTGCAGAGCGAACCACAGACGAAGGCGACCCGCTATACTTGGTTAAATGGGAAGGCTACGAACTACACAGATCTACTTGGGAACCCCGCGAGAATTTCGTCGACACCGACTGCCTCGTCAATTGGGAACTTCACAAACGAGACGCCGCCGAGGGTCGTGCTAAACTCTTCAAAGTTGCCAAATTCGATGCTGCGGTAAGACGCGAGGAAGTGCAACGTGAGCGTCGCCATGCCAAACGTGCAGAGAAGCGCCGCCAGAAAGAAGCTCGAGAACCCACACATCGTCGTCGTCTACTCTCCAAAAAGGAACTGGCAAAGAAGGGAACTGCGAGGAAGGCACCGCCCCGTGATGCTACCAACTCCCCGTCCTCTGCTATTGAGACATCACCTAGAAAACGAATCACCCCGCTGTCTGAGCCAGCTACTCCCAGCGCATCTGCCACCCGAAAACGGAAGAGACCTCAGTCCGACCCGCGCTCACCATCTCCAGCGCTATCGGTGAACGATGTGTCCAATTCACAGTATTCCATGTTCAACGAGCGTACGACTGAAATCACGGAAAGTCCTCGCAAGTCCCCAACGTCACATTCAACAACTGTGCCGAAACGGGCTCGTGTAAACGATCAACTTGGTGCAAAAGAAGCCACGAAGCAACGACCAGGTACGTCAAACAAAGGTATAGAAATTGCGTGCCAGAACTTGCTCCTTGTTTCAACAACTTATCGAGGAGACTGCTTTTTAGACGTTGCACAGGGTCAAGCTCAACTAGGGCTCGTGATAATAATGTTGTTCTCAACAAACAACTGCCTAGTCTTGTGGCCTACTCTGATCCCTGATAGACAGCCACATACCTGGATGAGCTCTATTGAATCATCAAATGAGAGTCCTATACTGACTAAAGTTCTGCTTTAGGTAGATCAACATCTGTAGTCACATCTAGGCCAAAGTCATTGAACACTTCAAGCGCTTCAAAGACATCTCAGCCAGGGGACGCTGCCAGCGAAGCTGCCGCATCCAAGAACAAAGGTCCCGAGCGTCCACGTAAAGATGCCGGTGATAATTCCTCAACGTCCCAGGCTTCCAACCTGATAAAATCATCTATGGTGCCAAATCTATCGACAGTGCCAGGCGATCTCGCACAACGTCGTGCTTCAAACGCTACCTCTGCCATTAAACCGAGCGAATTGAGGAGATCCTCCGAGAAAAAGGATACCGCGTCAACAGCCACTAGCAAGACCCATGTGGAAGTGTCTAGGAATCCGATAAGACTCGTGCCTAGAGATCCGATCGGCCCTACCGCCACCAACAATACTTCAGAATCCGCACCCAGACCTGCTGGACCATCTCGAAGAACAGCACCTATCAAGTTGTTCCATGAACCAAAGGTCAAGCCTAGACAACGACCACGAGTCAATGAATACACGCCTAAAGACTCGACGGATCCTCAATTCGTCAATCTATCTACGCAAAGACGTATGCAGCTCTACAGCCACAACGAACCTGCACCTGATCCAAACGCTCTAAACTTTGTCGATCCGAGTACTGGAAAGGTTCTAAACCCTGAAAATGGTCCTTCATCTACGTCAAACGCCTTGCGACTAGACACCAACGTCACTGGAATATCTGAGACGGAAAGCTCGGCAGCTCCAAAGTCAGCGCCTGCCTTGGAAAGACGTCCGGATTCGGCTTCTGCATTGCAACGCAGACCTCTTCATCAAGCTATCGCAGCGACTCGGTCAGCGCAAGAGGCTGAGCCAAGGTTCGCATATCCATCAGCCCAACCAAACGTATCTCGATTCTCCAGAAAAAACATAACATGTCGATTCTGGTTCAGAGGCACGTGTAAAAAGTCTGAAACAGTGTGCCCTTATGCACATGAATGGACTGGGCAGATGGCTCCTAAGCATACTGCTACCTGTACATATTGGGAAAACAATCAATGCAAGTTCACCGCAGAGGATTGTGAATATCTTCATGGTTACGACTTTCAGCAGAATGTCGATGGACCCAGGCGAGAGGGACCTGAGGACGTTAACGGGTTCCGGGCAAGGCAGCGTCCAGATAGCCCCGATCGTTATGGACTGCGTCAGGACGAGGCTGAGGGACGCAGAGACAGAACCAGTCTGCCAAATCTCAGGCTCCGTCCTGATGAACGCACTCCAATCCAATCGCCATCTCTCGCATCAACTGCGTCCTTTGAGCCTAGGAATGGTGCAGGAAGAGATGTCCACATGGAAGATGCTGAAATGCCAGGTCCTACTGTGGAACCACTTATCAACACAGCCCACACAGCAACGACACCAGGAGCGCTAGATGAGAAGGATACTGCAGATCCTGTCATTATCAGTCTCAGCATCAGACCTGCTACTCCGCCTACTCACACCATGAATATCAAGTTGGTCTTTGATAACAGAGTAGGTCGAGTAAAGTTTCTTGACACCATCGGTGAGAATCCCTCACTCGAGAGCTCAGAAATTTGTCGCTCGCGTGACTTCGAAGCCTATTGGTATCTAAAGGACAAGGCATGGGCATCAGGCGGTGTCATATGTACGCCGGGAGATGCTATGGCTACTTATCTCGAGGACTTTTTGGTTCTACACTCATCTTGTGTTGCTGTTAGAACGGACAACTTTGTCTTTGTCGTTTACCCTACTCAGAACCCAGACTGGAAGTTCATGCCTCATCGAGGCCCAGAAAAGCCAGGCCTACGCTGGTATCTCCAAGCAGCGGTATCTGGCACTTCCGGACCGATCGTCGTCAGACCGACCAAAGCCTCTTTCATCTCAATGTGTGTCGAACACCTGGATCTCAACCCTGAGATACTATTCGCTGCCAACAGAGGCAAGCACATCGAAAAATTCGTGTATCTTTGCTTCCCTAAGGGGACACCGGAGACCAAACTTGTTGAAGTCTTCTTGAACGAAGTCGGCGCAAAGTTCGTCCATTCGGAAGATTGCGACCTGTGGAGCCAATTCTGTGGTAAAGGGTCGACCGTTAACAGAGTGGTTCTATTCCACCCATCGATGAATTCTTTTTGGAAGTTGCCAGAATTTTGGAGTGTCCTGGCGACTGGAGTTAACATCTTCCAAGTCGGTGTTTCGAAGGCCATCAAAACTCGTCTCGATTCGCCGATCAAGTACAACTGCACGCGCCTATTTCCGAGTGGCACACTTACACTTATCACCGACGATATCTTCAAGAACCACCCAGCCCAAGCACTCCAGGTGTTAGAGATTTTCAGAGGCTACAAGGCAAAGCCGGAGGGTGGACGAAACGACCGTATTTACTGTCGACCTGGTATCTTGGCATGGCTCGCAGAGCTGATCGACGAAGACCGAGAGAAGGGCACTCTCAATGAAGATTCCCCCAAAGTCAAATGCTGGCAGCTCGTCTGTGAACTGCTTGGCACACCTGTGGCTGACAACAGCCGCAACCCGTTCCGCTCAGATATGAAACCTCCTTCTATGCTGTATTCTCCACCAAAGAGCGAGATGCCCGAGTATAGCTCCATATGGGATAGCAGTGAACAAGAAGCTACGGAGTTTCTGGTCAATTGGTTTGCAGGCAATGCTATCGACGAGTGCGAAAATTACCGCCGCTTCAACGTTCTCTACGAGCAGCACGACACATCGGCGGCTCAAACGCCTGGACTGATGCAACCGGACAATCCCAAAGATCCAAAGGAGTGGATGAAGAAATACACGCACATCAGAGTGACCACACCGGCTCGGTACATTGTGCAGGTTGAGAACTACGAGAAGTCGAAGGCGAGGCCTCGCTGATGGGCGTGAGAAGTCGAAAGCAAGACACTATTGACTGAAGATTGGGAGAGGGAAATGGTAAAATCATGGGATTGATGTAACGCTTGCTAGGTAAAAAGAGAGGGTTGGTTGGCAAGCACGTGCTCCCATTGATTGTTTACGGCATACGATTATCACGAATGGCTAGAAAGTTTATCTAAACATCCTTATTCTAGATTGAGTGGTAAGGCAAGTGTCCATTGGGAAGTGTGACTGAGTCATTCGTAACTGCTCGAAATATGCCTCTCGTGAGAACCGATGTGACTTGCGGCATGTCCTCGAGGGAGCAGCGAGCTGTTCTTGTGCTCGTGACTTCTCTTGTTCTCGAAGTCAGTCCGCGCATGTACCCATAGATACTCGGGAATGGATGCGCGGAGCACAGCTTAGTGTGAGACGCAGTCGTGTATCTCGATGGTTTTGCAATATTGCTCCGTGTCTCAAAAGGAGAGGGCTGGATAGAATGTAGTACAACCAAGTGGCAGATGTTTCCACTAAGCGGCTGGGGGCGTCCTCGCTCGAAACATGCCCTCGGTAGTTGTTGATCTCTGGAAGCGGCTGGCTTTGTTGCATGCCATTGTCCTGAACCAGTCGTGAACCATATATGAATGTCTAGAGATTCTCAAGCTCTCTTGTGTCCGTCGTAAACCTCGACATCAAAAGCCTTCTTGACAGCCCAAGAATGAGCGGAAGGACTATATATATCAGCATCAGCCATGAACAACAACCAGCTTCAATAAATAGAAGGAAACTCACATCAATGGTCCACCCCTCCAAAACGGCAACACATTATCCAAGCCTCTCCTACGAGAAGCGATTCTCTCCATAATCTCACCCCGTTGGAACAGCCTCACTTCCTCTCCCTTGACTTTACCGTCCTTCTCAGCAGCAAGCATCCACAACCCCACTGCATCAGCTTGAGCGACAACGCCATCGTCCTTTGCCAATGTCACTAGCTCTCCACATCCATATCTCTTGCTTTCGTCCAGGTCTTTGCATGCAGAGGGACCGCCGAGCAGTTTGCGACTTGTGCGCACGGTGGGGACGTAGATGGTCAAGGACCAGAAGCCGGTGTTGCGGAATACGAGATGACGGACTGTGGCTAGGAAGACAGCGACGGGGAAGTTGAGGCCTAGAGAGAGGTCACCGCGGAGAGAGTCCATGAAGGTTATTGTCGAGGTGTTTGGGCGAGACGAGCGGGTTGCGAAGAAGGAGAGAAGACGGTGGAAGGCGCCTTGTGCTGACATGGTTGCGACTACTACTTTTTGAGATTCTGATATCTTTGCTAATTGAGAAATGGAAGGTGAAATTGACTGGATTGTGTTGGTTGCGTGGCAGAATATGTGAAGCTCGACTGTTTACTTGACATCATCCTGGGAAAAGTCATGACGTCGACATGCTGCGTTGCTTCTTTTTGAGTTGTTCTACAGATATTCCAAACCATCCGCCCGCAGATGCTCTGTACAAGGGGGTTATATTACAATTCTTTATTCGTCTTGCGACTCTCTATACCCACTCCTTGGGCTCCTTGAGCACGCTCAACATGCGCTCTTCCCTTGAGCCCTTCTCGGGAGCGTGCATGTATTGCCAGCGAGCAGTCAATGGCAAGCTCATCAGGATACTCTCAACTCTGGAGCCAGGTGTGTTGAGGCCGAAGCTGGTACCGCGGTCGTGCACCAAGTTGAACTCGACGTAGCGACCTCTGCGTAGTTGTTGCCATGCCTTCTCCTTCTCAGTGAAGGGCATGTTCTTTCTCTTCTCGATGATGGGGATGTATGAGGGCAAGAAGGCATTGAGACATGACTGAGAGAAGGAGAAGAGAGCCTCTTGGTCCTTCTCAGTCTCGTCGAGGTCATCGAAGAAAATGCCTCCAACACCGCGTGTCTCTCCACGGTGCGAAACATAAAAGTACTTGTCGCACCACTCCTTGAAACGTGCATAGTAGGTCTTGTCATGAGCATCACAAGCATCTTTGATTGTGCGGTGGAAGTGAATGACATCTTCGTCGAACAAGTACGAAGGGGTAAGATCAGTGCCGCCGCCGAACCACCAAGCATTGGGGGTGCCGTCGGCATTTGCAGTCTCAAAGTAGCGATAGTTCAGGTGCACAGTAGGAGCCATGGGGTTGCTGGGGTGCAGCACCATACTCAAACCAGCGGCAAAGAATTCCAAACTCTCGACATCCGGGTCCAAAGCCTTGTGGTTGACCCTCATCTTGCTGATGGCGGCGCGCGGCAGGGTGCCGTAAACGATGCTGGTGTTGACGCCGCCTTTCTCGAAAACATTGCCGTCTTGTAGGACGCAGGTGATGCCGCCGCCACCATTGGGGCGGTCCCACTTGTCGATTTTGAAGCGGGTGCCGTCGACCTTCTCAAGCTCGCGGACGATCTCCTCCTGCTTAGCTTTTATGAATTGTTCCATTCTCAGACGCATGGGGGACGTCTCTGTGACGCCGGATTCGCGCTTACTGAGACTATCGCGCTCTGCAATGGACGGCGGCTCGGTGTGCTCTACATCTCCAGTGGCCTGTTTGGTCGTGTGTCAGTGTCTGAGCAGTCCATGTACGTCATGATGGAGTCGAGTGTACCATTGAGTAGATCAGTGCACCGACAAAGACAACACCCACGGCGAGGCGCGTCTTGGGTGCGACGACTCTGGAAGGCTGAGGGGAGCCTGGAGGAAGCGGCGGCTTGGTGCCATGGTCGCCAATTGAGCGAACTTGTTGCTTGGTGAATCTGGCAGCACGAGCTTGCCAGTAAGGTGCTCGACTAGCTTGTACGGTGCGGCGGAACGCCGTGGATGCGAATGTACTCATGTTGAAGATAGCCGAGAGAGGCCAGAAGGGTTGCGCAGACGAAGAGCAAAGGAAGCCTTTCGTATTATTTGAACTCGATGAACGCTGTCAAGAGCGTCAACTCATCATGCATGAAGCTAGAGTACGCTTTGACCATGGGGTGATCGACAGGCCATGGATGAAGCCACCCAAGAGACAGACCACTTCCTTCCCAATCCGACGAGGCCACCAGATACCAAATCCGTCTCGTCGCGAAGACACCCGCACACATCAATTCTCGAGGAAGGACCGATCCTAGATGAAAACAACACCATTGCACTTTCCTGCTTCGCCCGGCGTCTGCGTCGGGTACGACAAGGTGACTAGGTATCAATTAGTTCTAGCAATCGAATCTGTCGATAACATCAACACGATCACATGTCCAATTACAGTTCTAACAGTTGCTACCTCAACACCTCTATTCTCCGTCCCGAGATTGATCTTATACCGACCAGGTAAGCGATCGCCGAGATGGAAAGACATTGAGCCAGGGTTGCTCAAACAACAGCTGTCTTGGACAAATAAGAAATTGTGCCAACATGATGGTATTTAACACCCTCCGTATAGGTCAAAATCGGTATGTAACACGTGTAGCTACAGAAGCAGGCAATGTTCAAATAAAGGCAAGATATCTCCGTCCCTCCTCGGCAGCATCTCTACTTCCGAAGATGATTGTGTCTTTCCCAAAAATCTTGCTCTATCCTACGGTGAGAGTGTGAGGTACAGAATCTAACACACAGGGAGGATTCTGCATTCAGCAGTCATTCGGACCTTTGACACTTCCCACCTGAAAGATATTGACAGAGTATAACACCCATCGATGGCTGAACTATTGGAGCCAAGCTCATTGAGCCAATCTTTCTAACTACAGACATAAGAAATACAGCCAAACAAAGTGCACTGCGATCCTTGACTATCTAGGAAACAGAAGCATCAAAATCTGGGAAGGTTAGCTACCCAATTTTCCACACGTCCCTCTCCTCGAGCAGGAGCGGCCGGTGCATCCTCTAGCCTGTAATCCCCAGCAGGAATGTTACCAAAGCCATCGTCTGCATCGAAGCCCAGGCTTTGCATCCAAAAATCGCGTGACATGAGTTCGGCTTCAAGTCTACGGATGATGGTAGAAAAGCGTCTCTCTTTTTCTCCTTTCGCCAAGAGAATGATATTTTCTTCCGACTGAGACAAATAGAACTTGGGTAGTGAGTCCGAAACTTTCAAAATCCGAATCTCATTCTCGAGGAGGACTGGACGTCCCATCCACAGATCCGGTAACGGATCCTCAGGCGTACCGAACCATGATGGCCGCTCGTGCTGAGAGCGAGCCCGTTCTCTCTCCAGTTTCTCTCGTTGTTTTTCTTCGCGGATACGTTTTGCCATAGGGTGTTGTGGTGGGAGGGTAAAGTGAAGATCAAGATTGCTGAAACGTCTCTTCCGGCTGGCCCCAACCATAGTACCATCAGAGCTTTCAGTCAGGCTTGTCTTGATGTTCTCGACGCGGCGGCGACGAAGTTCATCGTTCCGCATTTTGGGACCGATATTGGCCTCAATCATGCGACACTTCTCACAATCAATGAAGCGACATCCGAGCCCATAAGATAACAAGTCTGAATCTGTTTCGGCCGGATCTGGTCCATCACAATGTCCCAATCGCTCGAAACGGCGCGTGCGTTTCTCGTCACGGGCATCCTCAGCTCGTCTCGCCTTCTCCATCATTTTTTCGTACTGGCAAAGCATGCAGGTTTTTACGCCTTCACAGTCGTCCTCGAGACAATACTTCCCTTCGTCTTCCGAATCGCTGTCTTCGTCGTCCTGGTGGCTTGATTCTGAGCTGCTATCTGCTGTAAGTCGTTTCCGGCACTCAGAGCATTCGACACTATCACAATGTCCGCTTTTACAACATCCATCAAGAAATCGAGATAGGGTGTCTTCCATATCCTGGACAGATTGACGGCAACTTGAACAGGTGAAGATGTCGCTGCACTTAACAGATGGGTCACCACCACAGTCGCTTTTCAATCCATGGGACAAGGCTTCCAGAGATTCGGATATGGTTGCGGCACTGCACAAAGAGCAGGTTGAAACAGAGCACTTCCCCCCTCTAAGTTGTTGTTTGATGTTAGTCCATTCGCCAGGATCTGGTTTCTCGACCTGTAGCTTTCGCAAAAGCCTACCGAGGTTCTCATTGTGCACAAGGGTCCTGAGATCAGTGATCATATGCCTGAGCTCAGAGGGGTCGCCTGTAATCGATGGATCAAGGTGCCCTTGGAAGTCCCTGGGTGTACTCGGTGGTTCCATCGCATAGTGGATACAGTTCTCGCACCGCGAGCACTTGAACAAGTCACCGCAAGACCCGTCGGCACAATCCTCTCGCTTTCGTTGTGTATATGCATCTTCCAGCTCTTGAATTTGGCCACGGCAGTTGGAACAGTTCTCGAGATCGTTGCAGCTTCTGTCGGTGCACTTCGAGCCCGAACCGCAAAGACGATCGAGGGATGCGCAGAGTGTTCCAGTACCACACAGAGGACACGTTGGCTCAAGACATTTGCCTGCCCTGATCTTATCGCCCTTTATGATCATTCTCCAGGGATTCGAATATCCGCGGCGATTTGCTAGGTCTTTCTCTAACGTCTTCACGGCCTTGCGAAGATGTTAAGCATGAACCAGCTGGCGCACCGATTTCGCGACCTCTCTGGGGTCGCAGCACTTCAATGCCTCTAGAACTCCTTCAAGCAAGGGTCTTTGATCCTCGCGATCTGATTGGAGGGGAGATTGCGCTTGCGGGTCATCGTTGTCTTTCAATCGCTTGATCAAGACGTCCTTGTTGCCACTGACAGGAAGCCTTCGAGCCCTGAGCAAAGCTTGAAGCTCGGGCTTCTTCATCTTCTCGTACTCAGTCATCTTGATCGTATGGGTTTTTGATGTGTGAAGGAACTGTAGTGGTCAACAGAACGCCACAGCAGGCTTTGGTAAGACGAGGCTTACTAGGCAAAGCGGACGGAACAAGCTGGAGAGCGTGCAGTCGGATTTTCCGAAGAGTCTGGCTGGTGACAGAGCAAGAGAGAAATAGAAGACACAAGGTACTATAACCAAATTCTCAGTCGCGCGGACACGACGCGCTGGGATTGCCTAGGTAACCAACCAATATCGGCAGCGGGGACAAAACTCGCTCTGTACGGCCGCCGACGGAAGGTCGGCTCGGCCATCATCAAGCTTGGCTCGAGACGCGAGAAGTCCCATTTAAATCTCGATGACATGTTGACTCGAAAACTCCTCAGGACAAATTCATTAGGATAGCTTGAAATAGTTGGTTCGTAAAGTCTCGAGGTTGCTGCAGTAAGCGCAATGGGCGGGTATGATCTTTGAGTAAGCCCGGGCGATGTGGGCGGCGAGTGTCTTGTTGCAGACGGGCCAATGTTTCCTGCTCGGAATGGCCAGACGACCTATGGCTTTATATCGCAATCGTTGCGACGTTGACCAGGTTTGACTGCTGTCAGTGCAGTAAGTCCGAAGTGTCAACAACGAGTCCTGGATAACATTATTTGTTGGATAGCATGGCCCAAGACTCGAGAATATTTCGATGGACGGCACGATAGATCTGTAAAGATGAAGACAAAGTCAACCTGTTGTCTGTATGGCATTATCGATGTAACCCTGTTTGAACCCTGTTTGAACCATGTTTGAACCATGTTTGAACCATGTTTGAACCATGTTTGACCTATGCTCAGCATATGCTGAGATCATACTTTTACCATGGTCTTATCATGATATTACCATGATCATACCATGATCCTACCATGATATTATCGAGATATTATCAAGATAATCTTGCAATGTTATCCCAATAAAATCGATATTATCTACTTGAGGAACATCTTGCTATCCATCAGGAGACGAATTCGAGCTGTGAGATCGCAAACGTCTTTAGAACGAGTTACAAATGCATTGTAAACCAGTTCTCAGACACGCCGTGAGGTCGTGGGAAGCTTGGCGACAATGTCCTCGGCTCTGTCCCATTTGATTGGTGGAAATTGAGGTACAGGCACGTAACATAGAAGTTTTGTTCCTCAATTACGTTCCGTGGCTACTCGTTTTGCTGTTTTCATTGAAGAGATATATAGAGATATCAGAAGTATTAAAGGCTCTTCGAGAGTCACAGATGCCTTGACTAGGTATCTGGACTCTCGCATTTCGTTGCTTAAGTATGCCCGTGCGTTCGATATCCCTTTCCCCCAGATCCGGTCTTGACCGCCGGCTGCCGATGGAAAGCACAGAAAAAAATTGCCAGGGCGTGGACGATAACAAAAGGCGTAAGGCGTATATATCTAAGGTGTGCATTGTGAGATAAGAAAATGTATGAAGCACACAGATGCTGGTCTGCAACTCGGATACCGGCCTCAGTACCAAGTACCATTGACTCATTATCAATTGATTCACGACGCTCCTGTATCGGCGGCGGAGGCGTTGTCTATACAAATACCTTCTAGAACCCCACAGTCTGCTCTGAACATCCCTTTTTATCATCACGAAACACCACTTCTCAATTGAGACTCAATTCTATACAGATATCCTACAGACCCAAGGAAACTGTAATCGAAACTCATTGTTGCCAATTGTTCGGAACACAACATCTGTCAAAGGCTTCACCTCACACATTGCCAATATGAGCGCACAAGACATCACACCTCCGGCCTCTGGCACTGCCACGCCCACCGCTAAGTCGTTGACCAAGGCCGGCATTGCACACAACCTCGCCTCCAATGCACAAACTGCACAGCTCGATGCCTCAAAATTGAAGATCTCTCTGACCAGTGCGCCGAGAGATCCTCCTGTCCCTGGTAGCGAGGAGCTCAAGAGAATGCGTACTTGCACCGACCACATGATCACTGCACGCTGGACTCTGGAGGATGGCTGGGAGGCTCCTGAACTCAAGGCTTATGGTCCATTGAGCATCATGCCTACTGCTTCCGTTCTTCACTACGCCACCGAATGTTTCGAAGGTCTGAAACTGTACCACGGCGAGGACGGCAAGTTGCGTTTGTTCCGTGTCCGTCGCAACTGCGAGCGTCTGCGCAGAAGTGCTGCTCGTATCTCTCTTCCTGACTTCCCTGCTGAGCAATTGGAGATCCTGATCAAGAAGCTCTGCGCCACTGACGGCCCCAAGTGGCTGCCCAACAAGGGCGGTTTCCTCTACTTGCGTCCCACTTTCATCGGCACAGATCCCGGTCTCGGCGTTCAGGTCCCCAAGGAGGCTCTTCTCTACGTTATCATCGCCGTTTTCCCCGATTGGTCAGACCCTCGCAACTTGCCTGCCGCTTCCGCTGTCAACCCCAATCTCAGCGAGGCTGTCACCAAGGCCCAAGGTCTCAAGCTTCTTGCAAGCAAGGAAGACTCCATCCGTGCATGGCCTGGCGGTTTCGGTTATGCCAAGCTCGGCGCCAACTACGGTCCTTCGCTGGTCGGACAAGGCGAGGCTCGCGCTCGTGGCTACGATCAGATCCTGTGGTTGTTCGGCAACAACGCTAGCGTCACTGAGGCCGGTGCCAGCAACTTCTTCGTTGTCTGGAAGACCAAGGAAGGCCAGCAGCAGCTGATCACCGCACCTCTCGAGGACAACCTGATCCTTGAGGGTGTCACTCGTGCCAGTGTCCTCGATATCGCGAAGGAGCGTCTCTCCACCGAGAACGCCTCCAAGTACAATGCCGAAAGCCTCGAAGTCATTGAGCGCAAGTTCACCATGCAGGAGATCTTGGACGCCCACCAGGAGGGTCGTCTTGTCGAAGCTTTCGCTGCCGGCACTGCATTCTTCGTTGCCCCGGTCGGTCTCATCGGCTGGAAGGAGCACGAACTCGAGATCCCCTTGGTCGAGGGCAAGACTGGTGTCTACGCCAGACTCGTCCGTGGCTGGCTCTCAGACATCATGTACGGCAAGGAGCAACACGAATGGGGCGTCATCGTCAACGAGGCTTAGTCTGCCCACGACGAAATTGACAAAGCGTCACTTCTCGGATCTAAAATTTTCGAGTTTGCTCTGGGCGTGCCCATTGTCATTGCCATCGAGCTTCGATTTGGCGTTTATCAGTCTTTCATGGCGTTGTTGCGTTTGGACAATGTGGAGCCAGCACAGGCTGGTGCTATGACTTACCCTCTGATTTCTATGTGTTCAATCCTCATCGGCAGTTTGCTGGTCAACCATCCCCCTCGGGATGTTCTTGCTATCCAAGGCCTTGTCATCATTTTCGCAAGCCTCTGGAGATGAAGAGAAGCAGGTTGGAGCCACTGAAATCGACGCGGGAGGAAAAGGTATTCTATAGATGCTTCTTAAAAAAGGGAAATACTGGCGTGGTTTTGTCAAAAGTATTGTTGATCAGGGCTCGTTCGCTATGAATAGGCAATCGCCCACATCCTCTCTATGCATAATTTTCCATAGGCTGGGCCCATGCCTCCTCAATCATACTCTCTTCGAGCATTTCATCTTCAATGCGTCCCAATTCCATCTTCTCCAGCTCTCTGGCAAAGAAGTCCTGCTCTTCCGTAAGTAGCTTCTTGTCTACACCCATCTTATCAGGGTAGTTGCGCACATTCCACCAATGCGTAAGACTACGAAGTGACTGCTCGAGAGGCAGGGCTTCTTCCACCGTTCCATCCACGTCTCCAGGACCAGCGCCACCCATGCCGCCACCACCGCCGGATAGCCAATCGTCGCGTAGCTCCGAAGGTACGCTGAGCCAGACGGCTGTAATGATCTTCATGTTGCTCTGACGCCATTTTCGACCGCAGTATGGTACTTGGGTCTTGAAGAGCTTGAGCGTGTAATATCTCATCATGTCCACAGGTACCCGTAGCGACTTCTTCAGCACATTGGATGACTTGTAGGACACCAAGAGCAGAGAGCGATGTGCCTTGCGGCGAGTAATCTTTTGTAGTACGCGCAAGTAGTTGATGTAGGTGAAAGTGTTTCGGTAGGAATAGTTCTGGATGGGCGCCGGTGGAGGTGCTTGAGTCGGGTAGCCCAGTTCATCGACTTCGGGTGGGTGAGTGGTGTAGTCTGGGGGTACTGAGCTGGCCGAAACCTCTGAGATTGCTTCAGACTCTCTGCGGAATTTGATAGGTGGAGGAATTGCCTCATCTTCGGATTCTACTGCTTCATCAATCGTCACGAAGTCAGGCAGGACCGGATTTCTCGAGTTTGCGCGGCAGAAGTTGAAAAAGCTGTTCGAGTCAGTTGCATGTATACGCGAACATTTACAGATCAACTCACTCAAGTTCTGGTCTGTCTAGCATAAAGTGACAGGCGCGACCAATATCTTGCCATTGCCATATCCGTAGTACCGCGATGATGTATCCTGAGTCCAGGAGCAGTTGATTCAGATACTCAAATCTAAGGATGTCTACACAACGGTCAGCATAAATCGTTTCCGCAGGCGATGATTGTACTTACGAGACAACTTGAACCATTTTAGCAATAGAAGCAAGATGGACGATACGGCTTTGCCAGTAATCTCTGTGGAGCGCGAAGCATCGACTTGTTCCGCCGATATTGATATGCCATCTGGGACATGACCGTTCTCAAAAGCCTGGGCTTGTGGATTGGCAGTAGTATCTGCATAGACTCTCGCCATGCCTTTGAGCAACACAAAGACAACAGACTGCATCTGTGGTAGAACATCGCGGTAAAATTGTGCAACCGCCTCCAATATCCTGTCGTTCTCTGACAGAGGCTCTTGATCCTTTGGCTTCTGTGCTTTGTTTGCGACGTCTTCATGCTCAGATAAGGAAAAGCCATTCTCTTGAGGCTCATAGAGATCAAACTTTTCTACGTCAGAGTCGTCGTTGGCATCTGACCAACCCCTCTCGAACCTCATATAGTCAATTCTGGCATCCCACAGCTGTTTCATTGCTCTGGTGGCCCTCATACGTTTAGAGAACAGGTCAGCAGCCTCGAGGATAGAAGCAGGAACATCACTTCCTTTCCATTTTCGGCCCGCTAAAGCGTCCTGCAACTCAGTAGAGCCTTTACCACCTAGATCGTTGCTCGCTTCGTCCAAGGGTGGGTAGAGGAATGGGAACATTTGATTAGTCTGATAGTTTTGCTTTTTTCCACCTTTGCCTCCCGGACCAGCTGGAGAAGGCGGAGGTGATGGTGCTGGAGTGGCGATGTGCACTGCTTGATGCAAAATGGATGCACCGTGAACACCCGTGCCAGTCGATGCAGTATTATCGTTGCTGTCGATCTTTGTTTGTCTGTGACGAAGCGGAGGCAAGATGGTGTTATTCTCAGGCTCGAACGCAAACAATGGTGGTGGGGGTTGATAGGCAGGATATCTCGAAGTGATCTCCTGTCTGAAAAGGTGATAGTCGAGTGGGGAGGCTGTGATGAGGGGGTGACCACGCGCATCTTTCTCGCCAACATTTTCCTGGAACGAAGATTTGACCTCGTCGGCTTTCTCGATACCGCCGAAAGAGATGAGAATGGTCTTCCACAGCAACAATAATACCTAAGAGCAACTTAGCATCTGGCTATTATAAGGATGTGATCGAGACGTACCTTCGTTTGAGGCACAGGGGCAAAGTCATCCCATCTCATTTGAGCAACTATGTTTGCACAAGTGATCATCAAATCCGACTTGATTAAAGCTTTTGATAGGGTCAGCTTCGCTCCGGCAGTGCATGTGAGTATCACTTACCAAGCTCTCTATGCAAGACTTGAGCATCGGGGGTGCCCTCAGCTATGCGACTCAATTCGACAAACAAGTAGATCAGAGTCAAAGTGCACCATACATCGATAGTCTCGTCACCCTCGGCATACTTTGAATTGGAAGTATCTTCGTTCTGAGCCGAAGCAGTAAGATCCCTTTCGCAAACAGACTTCATGAGAGAGTAGACGAGTGGCACAGCACCTTGCTGGGCCAGCATGCAAAGAGTGTTGATCATTATTTGGATCTGAAATGTTGCACCAGCATAGTTTGGCAGGCCGTCTGTGACCTGTGGTTGGTTGGAGCCGAGAACAGCGAAGAAAGGATTGAGGGTTTCTCTACCAGCAGTCTCTTCCCATGTGCCCAGAGAGATGTATGTCAAGACCTGGAGAGCTTGGTTCTGTTGGTGGGGAGAGCCCAGTTGCAGGTCGTGAAGCAAATTGGCGACGAAGTTCATGCCCAACTGCGGCGAGGCAGTCCAGTCGGGAACAGGATCTTGAGCAGTGTGGGCCTTCCATGCATGGTCGAAAGCAGCATTGATCTGACGTAGCTTGGACCTCTCTTTTTCGCTGTATGTGAACCATTCTTCGATCTCGACGGGGAAGGATTGCGAGTCGCGGTACTCAAAGTCGTAGACGCTGGACAGGGGAACAGGCTGTTGAGGGGGGTTCTGCAGGACTGGGAAGCCAGCACGAAGATTCTTGAGTTGGGCAAGTGTCAGAGAATCGGGAGGATCCTGGGTTGGGTCGACGTCAGGCACGGCGGGTGGAGGCTGCTTGGGCGGTGGTGCTGACGAGTCGCGTTTCAACAGTGGTCGCTTAGACGTGTCGTTATCGGTTGGCTGGTCTGCGGGCGGATTGACAGGTGCATTATCGAGGTGCAGTCTTTCGGCGGAGTCCTTTGCTGGTGTGACGATGCTGTCGCTCTCTTCCTCAGGAGCCTTGACCTGGGGGTTTTCGACCTCGTCCATGATGGTTGCTGATTAGATTATGGGCTGCCTTCTTTGTCGTGTCGGTCATGAAGTCGTAGCCATGGTCTCGAGCAGTCTCTGACGATCGGGGCCACTTGATTGCTGGCGACCAGACGCGTTTGTTGTCTTGGTTGTCCATCTTTCACATGCATCACATCTAACTGTGGCTGCAACTGTGGCGGTGCGCATGCTTCCAGCCTCGATCGCTCTTGGCCAGAAGTTGAAACACCCGACGCTGCCAAAGCCTGCCCTCTTTCCTCCTCCTTCGCTCCACACCCTAGAAAGCACCGCTGTCTGGCGCGATGGCCATGTCACCAATTTCCTTCGATACATCTCATCTGCCGCAACATGCCGCTCAACCGATTCATCGCATCTTTGACAGTGGCCTCCACCTGCACATGTCGGCTACAGCCTCGACCCCATCGTCCCGCTGAACTACCTCCCTCGTCTAATGAACTTGAAACAGAGACCCGCCGCCTGTGCAAACTCCTCTGCATTAGACCCATGTGCCCAAAGTTCCGTACCTTCAATCGTGTTTGTTCATGTCATCCATGCGAAATATAAAATATCCTGTCAGGTCTGTTGTTGAAGCCTTTTTCCTTTCATCTCACTTCATTCTCTACATCTTCAAGTCATTCTCTGAATACCTTTATTCACGACAGCCGGTTCTGTCTCCTCATTCTCTTCAAGATGCTTTTCTCCATCTCTACCCTAGCCGCCATCTCGGCTTTTGCTTCTGCTGTTCTTGCCGCCCCTTTCTCGGCCAACCCAAACACTATCGCTAAGCGTGCTCTGTCCGGTCAGGCTACCTTTTACGGTGGAAACACTTCCGGCGGACAGTGTTCGTTCACCGAGTACACTCTTCCTTCTGGAGTCTACGGAACTGCTCTTTCCTCCTCCAACTGGGACAATGCCGCCAACTGCGGTGCTTGCGTCTCGGTCAAGGGACCCAACGGTAAAAGCATCACCGCAATGATCACTGATCAGTGCCCCGGATGCGGTACCAACCACCTCGACCTTTATGAGGATGCCTTCCCCAACTTGGCTCCCAAGTCTGCCGGTGTCATCGACGTGACCTGGGACTATGTTGTCTGCCCCATCACCTCTCCTCTTTCCATCCACATGAAGACCGGTGTCTCGCAGTACTGGTTCTCTGCTCAAGTCGTCAATGCCAAGCGCCGCACCACCAAGCTCGAGGTCAGCACCGACTCTGGCAAGACCTGGAAGGCTGCTGCCAGAACTACCTACAACTTCTTCGAGATCTCTAGTGGAGCTGGTGCTGCTTCGGCCTGGATTAGAGTCACTAGCGAGACCGGCTCGACTGTCACTGTCAAGAACGTCTCCCAGACTGGTGATGTCAGAGCCACTGCTACTGCCAACTACGCCTAGACGCATTCTAGACCATCCAAGTCTTATTTGATTGTTGGATAAATGACTCGCTTGGTCATCTCGATTAGTAGAGAACAGCAATTTAGACAATTTAGTCATGTATTCTTGCACAATCCTGATCACCGATACTTTTTTGACTAAACAAATGATGTGCCTCATATATTACTGCGGGCCTTAAAATGATGATTAATGCCTCTGATGCTCGTGCTGATACACTGCATTTCCATTTACCTTAGAATGTAAGTATCGACGACATCAAGCTATTATAAGATCTAGTGGCCGACGCAATTTGTTCAAAAGTATACAAGAAAATGAATCATCTAATCGAATATCCGAGCCGCTTGCACGGTTGATAGAGGCCATCGTCGTTCCCATGTAGAACAGAACAGACAGGTCCTTTCCAGTCACTGTCCTTTCTCGACATTCGCCGCAATCCACTCGTAGACGAGTTTGTAAGGCGTGGATTTTGCACATCGGAAGACCGCGGCTTTCCGCGGCGTTCGGAAAACTTGGCCGGCAAACTGACTATCATCGTTCACTACCTTCCGCATTGAACAACAGACCAATTGCTATAAATCAAGCCAGATATCATGTCTGATAGAGCTCCTTGATCGTTGAATTGAATTTGAGATCTTCATCGCTGCGTATACACAAAACTCTATTGTTTGAAGTCATTCTTTGATTGTACTGCATATACCAACATGCTCACCTTGACACCAAAAACCGTCAAAGGCAGATGTTTGAGCGAGGGCTATGCATCCGGACCTCTACTATACAGTCAAATACCACTCAGTTTCTGGGGCGGTGTGGATCCAGCTACTGGCATTGTTATCGATCAACATCATCCTTTAGCTGGCAGCTCTTTGACCGGAAAGATTCTTGCAATCCCCAGTGGTCGAGGATCTTGCTCGGGAAGCGGTGTCCTTTTGGAACTAATACTCAACGGCAATGCTCCAGCTGGCTTCATCTTCGAACGCGAGGAACTCATCTTGACGCTGGGAACTATCATTGCTGTTGAATTTTTCGAGAAATCTGTTCCGATTGTGCAAGTCGAGTCGGATGAGTTTGCAGAGCTTGCAGGTCATGCTCTTGTACAGATTACCAATGGGACTGTGGAAGTCAATCCTACAAGCCTATCGAACGAGAGACTAGCCAGGGACAAGACGCCTTTGCCAGCCATCAACTTGACAGAACTCGATCATGCTATGCTCAGAGGAGAGCACGGCAAAGCTGTACAGGTTGCTGCTAGGGTCGTCTCCAGAGTAGCAGAGATTCAAGCCGCCACAGAACTCATAGACATCACTCAAGCACATATAGATGGCTGCATATACACAGGACCGGCAACACTTCTCTTTGCCCAACGTCTCTGCGACTGGGGTGCTAAAGTACGGATACCAGCCACACTAAACTCCATCTCTATCGATCGGCAAAGATGGCGAGATCAAGGTATCGATGCAGCATTAGGTGATCCTTCGGGTTTGTTGGCAGATGCTTATGTTGCGTTGGGAGCCAAACCAACTTACACCTGTGCTCCGTATCTCTTGGACACAGCACCGAAGGAAGGAGAGCAGATCATGTGGGCAGAATCGAATGCAGTGGTATTTGCTAACAGTGTGATTGGTTCAAGATCTATAAAATGCCCCGACTTCCTGGATATCTGTGTCGCATTGACCGGTAGAGCTCCAAACTGTGGTGCTCACATTACTTCTCAGCGAAGACCGCAAGTGATGATTGACATCACGCCTGACATCGATGGAGATGACAGCCTGTTTCCCGTTTTGGGCTACCTCGTAGGAGAGATTGCCGCGAATCGAATTCCCCTCGTCACTGGTCTCGAAAACATGGATGTGAGCAGAGACGACCTCAAAGCATTCGGAGCAGCATTTGCAACAACTTCCAGTGCCCCGATGTTCCACATCGCAGGCATAACTCCCGAAGCGATCAACCCATCTCTCGAGCAATGGATGGCCACCACACCCATCGTCAGGACCACAAAGGCTGATCTTGCAAGTGTGTGGTCAAGGCTAGATAAAGCGGCAGAAACAAAAATCGACCTTGTCTCTCTTGGCAATCCGCATTTTTCGTACGAAGAGATGGCAAGGCTCTGTCAGCTTTGCGAGGGAAGGACGAAAAGTTCTGATGTTGCGGTTATTGTCACCTGCGGGCGTGATACGTATGCACGAGCATGTAAAGATGGGCTCATGCCCAAGCTTGAAGAGTTTGGTGTGCAACCAGTGACGGACACTTGTTGGTGTATGATCGGAGAGCCCCTTATTCATCCATCGGTGCGCACAATTATGACCAACTCGGCCAAGTTTGCTCACTACGGAGGCGGATTGACAAAGAGAAACATGCGTTTTGCTAGTCTCGCTGGTTGCGTGGAAGCAGCTTGTGTCGGCGAGAGCCGTAAAGTTATACCTGACTGGCTCTCTTGATGATATATGGTCCTCCAGAGTTGCGTAGATTAGACTCGATTTTCCAGCATGATTCTGTACTGTTGATGCTGCAATCGCCAGCTTTAGATTCCATTCGTCGAAACCTTTTGAATATAGATGATGATACTGGTCTGATCATTTGAACAGATCAACACCAGCGCTCGAGTGTAGACCAACTCCCCAAGATGAAGAGTTTTTGACTCTCCAGCCTTCGCCAGCTTTGCCAACCCAGCCTCCGACAGCGACAACGAGAGCACTGGCGTCTTCTCTAGGTACGCGAATATGTACGTCGTTGTTGTGCAGCTTGAGAATATCGATGGGTATAGCAGTGCCGTGCAAGCCTAAGAATTGAGAAAGAGCAGCCCGAAGGTGTAGATGAGCGGTCAAGGCGTCCAATTGGTAGTTTGGCGAGTTTGTGATGAGAGAAAGCTGAAGGTATGACCATGGCGGGTTGCGAATGGTGAATTGTGTGACATTTGATGACGCTTTTTCGGACCTCTTACGTTTGGCTGCTGGCGAGGATTCAGCATCAACCATTTCGACGTTGTTCGAGGCATCCGGCTCTTTCTCGTTCGACATGTTGGTTGTAAGACAAGTTGTGTTCACAGGGATCAAAAGATGGATCAGAGTATTTGCATGTGAAAGATGCAGCAATTCACGCCAAGACATTTGACCGGTTGCATCACTGCCTTGAAGTCTTTCACGCTCGCCATCTTCGTCCTTAGTCGCTCCCAACACATTCTGAATGTCGAGACCGCCAACATGACGATGCCTTCGTCGCAAGCATTAGCCAAGCGCAATGCCGACTCCCAACTCATGCCACCTCCGCCGCCGACAAAGCGCATCAAACGTCCCTCGCAAGTCGTCGATGAAGATGTCTACACCGATGCCCTTTCGCACATCATCGCCCGCGACTACTTTCCAGGACTCCTAGAAACCCAAGCCCAGCAGGAGTACCTGGAGGCTCTGGATTCGAACAACAACGACTGGATCCGAGATGCTGGCCGCAAACTACACCAAGCCATGACTCCTGGTCCTCGAGGGAGGAGAGGCACTTCTCTGGCCCCTTCAGCAACCCCACAAGGATGGCAGGGAGCAACCCCTATGAGAACTCCCTCTGTAGCCCCATCAGTCGCATCCAGTAGCGCCGAAGTCTCTAAGCCGCCCGTAGACACTTCGCTCTCGCTAGGCGCGTTCCAAGCCAAATACACATCAGAAGACAACGAATCTTTCAACTCGCTTCTTGATCGTCAGAACCAGAAACGTGCTGAAAAGTACGCCTTCTTCCACAACGGCAACAAACTACCCTCAAAACAACAACTGGCTCAGCAAAAACTTCTGTCAAATGCATCCTCACAATCAACAGCTCTCGTAGCTCGCCCTTCACAGAATCTGGACGATCGCTCTGCTTCTTTCGACTCTTTTCCTAGCCGCCAAGGTCCGCGGAACACACTGATGTTTGCGCCTGATGGAGTAGAAGACACACATGAAACACAGTTTGACCGCGCTCAAGCTGCCTCAGTCGCCCCTCCCAAATCCGTTTCTTACGCCGCCACACGCATGCCAGTAGCTCTCTCCGACGAACAGTCTGTACCACCTTCACCTTCCATGTCTGCGATTGACGCCGCAATTGCTGGCCGACCACGTCCCTCGTCGACAGATGCAGGTTATTCAGGCGCCGAAACTCCCCGGGTCAAAGGTTACGCTTTCGTCGACGCTGAACCACTACCTCATGAGATCAATTCTTCGAAAGGAGTTCCTGTTTCAGACGCTGAAGCTGATGCGGAAGAACGTGCATCTGCTATGGCACTACTTCCTGCAGCTGATCACGAAGCCGCCAACAACCCCTTCAAACTACAGGCCCAAAGTAAAAGAGAGGAAATACATCATCGGCTTGTCGAGAAATCAAATGCGCAGAGGAGAAAGCCTACAGCTGGAAGCAGGTTGAGTGCCCTTTTAGGGCAGGATGGGCGGACGCCAACGCCCAGGTTTACAAGCAGTCCCGCAATGGGTCGTCAAACGCCTGGAGCAAATATGACACCAGCTGCACGTCTACTGGCTTCAAGAATAGGAGGCCGAACGCCTGGGCGGACCGACACACTCTTTGGCAGCCAACAGTCTGGCGATAAAGCCAGTCGAGTTTGGACACCAACGCCACGAGTCAAGAAGCCCACGAAATGAAATCAACGAACTTACGAATCACGAACAAATCATATAAGGTTCCGACATGTAAAGACATAAAATGTATAGAAGTGCCAACTATGGCCTGATAAGACGAATTGAGTTGGCCGACACGGGTTTCCCGACGGCAAAGTGTGGTGAATCGTGTATCGGCGTCCATTCCCCTCGTTCCCTTACGAACACCATGGCGTTTTCTCCTTTGATCGTCACGAGACGCTGTGAGTACGTAAAAGTAATGTGAAAATGGAGTTGTTGCAGGGTTGCGATGGTCCTGCCCCAGGGATGGTCGGTAAAGGCTTCCTGAGCGGGCAAGGTCTGAGGGGTCGGATCTGATAAGCGTAGGCCTATCACTGCGGTCACGGCGAAGAATGAGTCGACCGACCGATACTTATCACGGTCGAGTGTGGAGAGTGGTACAATATTCGCAGGGTCCTCTGTTCCTTCTTTCCTTCCTCCACATCATATCTGTGCGACTGCCTTCTCTACCTGTCTTGTGTACATTGTCGTCAACAACCTGCTGGAAACACCACCCCACTTCGACTCCGCAGCTTTCCCCACAATTGAGACGGCTTGATAAACAGTCAATTCGACGAGTCAATTGGAGTTTGTATTGTTGGTCAACTACCCAACTCACAATGGCTTCTCTCCTTCGCAGCACAAGCCGGCTAGCGGGTCTCTCGCTCCGTCGTACTGCCATTCGTCCTACATTTCAAGTCACAAGCCGCGCCCTAGCTACTCAGACAGTATGTTCGGGTTCCAAATAGCAAGTCTCCATGCGAAATTATTGCTAATTCATCATGCTCCAGGATCGCAAGCAGGCTACAGCGGCAGCGGCTACCGCTTCAGTGCCAGATGCTTTCGAGCAGCCCTTCTTCCCCGACGAGCCTCAAGGCCCTATCGTCCGAACCGCCATCCCTGGACCCAAGAGCAAGGCTGCTATTAAGCAACTGGACAAGGTCTTTGACACACGCAGTCTGAACATGATGGGCAACTACCAAGACAGTTTTGGCAACTACATCGCTGATCTCGACGGCAACGTCTTGCTCGACGTCTATGCTCAAATTGCTTCCATTCCTGTTGGTTACTCCAATCCCTCGCTCTTGCTCGCTGCTACCTCCAAGGAGATGGCCTCCGCAATCATCAACAGACCTGCCTTGGGTAACTTCCCCCAACACGATTGGGCCGATATCCTCGAGACCGGTATCCTTCGCGTTGCTCCCAAAGGCTGCAATCAGGTCTTCACCGGCCAATCGGGCAGTGATGCCAATGAGCTCGCTTTTAAGGCTGCCTTCATGTGGAAGAGAGGCCAGGAGCGCGGCGGCCCTGACGTCGACTTCACCGAGGAAGAAATGACCTCGTCCATGAACAACCAAGCCCCTGGCGCTCCTCAACTCAGCATTATGTCCTTCAAGTCTGGTTTCCACGGCCGCATGTTTGGCTCTCTCTCGACCACCCGCAGCAAGCCCATCCACAAACTTGATATTCCTGCTTTCGACTGGCCCCAGGCACCATTCCCCATGCTCAAGTATCCCCTTGAGCAGTACGCCGAGGAGAACGCTCAAGAAGAGGCTCGTTGTCTGGAAGAGACAGAGCGTCTGATCAAGACCTGGCACCTGCCTCCGGCTGCCATCATCATCGAACCTGTGCAGTCCGAGGGTGGTGACAACCACGCCTCGCCAGCTTTCTTCCGCGGACTTCGCGAGATCACTCGTAGAAACGACGTTATGATGATCGTTGACGAAGTTCAGACTGGTGTTGGTGCGACTGGCAAGTTCTGGGCTCACGATCACTGGAACCTTGAGGATCCCCCAGACATGGTGACTTTCAGCAAGAAGGCACAGACCGCTGGTTACTACTTTGGTAACGATGCACTGAGACCCAACAAGCCATACCGCCAATTCAACACCTGGATGGGCGATCCAGCTCGTGCTATCCTTTTCCGCGCTATCATTAATGAGATTGAGCGTCTTAATCTGGTCCAGAACACTGCCGAGACTGGAGACTACCTTTATGCTGGCCTCGAACGCTTGGCTCAGAAGTACCCTAAGGAGATTCAGAACTTGCGTGGAAAGGGTCAGGGCACATTCATTGCCTGGGACTCACCACGTCGTGAAGACTTTCTGGCAAAGGCAAAGGGTGTTGGTACGTATCTGTACTGTTGATCAGACAAAAAACATGCTAACACAGATTGGCAGGAATCAACATCGGTGGCAGTGGTGCTCAGGCCATCAGACTAAGACCTATGCTGATCTTCCAGAAGAAGCACGCAGATATCTTGCTTGAAGGCATTGAGAAGGTCTTCCAATCGTAATAATTGAACAGATTGTACAAAACCAAAGTGGTGCGGTGGGAGATCTGGTATTATTAGCGAGCACTTCAAAATATTTTGCTTAGTATCTGATGATTTATGAAACAGATATACATCTGCAGCGCCAATCCACCTTCTCCATGTGCTAAAACCTCATATCACCACAATCGAGTCGTCTCTCAAGCTCGCATGTACTCAAGCTCTCAACTATCAAACTACAGGATACTTTACAGAAGTGGGCGATGTCCACAGAAATCACGTCTCATCAGGGCATCTACATAGCCACACTTCTGGCTTGAAAATCATGGTGCATTTCTACAGCAATAGTGTCAAGATCTCCGATCCATAGAGAGGACATTCTCGGACAAATTATCTCTGGAAAACTACACTTTGAAGCTCAATTACTCAAGATTCCGCCAGTTTCCCTATTGACCTAGCAACTCGACAAACTAGGCGAGTCTGCAACTTTGACCATCGACACGCCCTTGAGCCATCTTCCCGGATGCCCATACATGAGTAAAAACACCGCCATAATCATCGGGGCGAACTCCAAACATCCAAAGTAAACCTCCCGAGTAGCCAGATCCGATTCTAGACTCTGTGCCGTCTCTGCCAATCTGAAGCAGGTCCGTAGGTATACAGCCAGTGCTGCCACAACGAAAGCGACCAAAAACCTACGGCTGACGCTGTGGACACTAGATCGTGCTTTGACGAGGATCCATACCAACACGATCAAGAACAGAGCAAATGAGAATACTTGAAAACAAAGGCCAGAGAATAAAATGGTGTTGTAATCGGTCGGGTCTTTGCGGTCCGAGTATGCGGTGCCCACCAATGCAGCCCCGACGATCTGGAGGACTGTCGCTACAACATCGCAACCTACAAACCCCAGAGGATGAGTTTAGGCGACAGGGGAGCAGACTGACGGCCGTAGAAGTTCGTTAAGACGGAGGTGATGGAGTAGATGGATGCGCTGGAAAAGACGGGTGCGACGACGATGCAGAAGTACTGTTTTTGTTCTGAATCAGTAGATCTCGTCTTGCAGCAGGGGCATTGTCAGAGAGGTAAATGTACCTGAGCAACAAAGTAGGCTACTGCATAAGGGTTGTCGACATTTGAGAGGATGCGGAAGATGTAGCCGATGATTTCCAACACAGTGCCTAAGGCGATAGGGACGAAATACCAGGTACGATACTTGGATAGAAGAAAAACATGGCCAGCGAAGCCTATGGCGAATAAGGCTATAGAGATGATAGATAGCACAAGGGATGGAACATATCTATCACGGTCCGTGTTAGCAATATTGGTGCAGTATGCAACCAGTGACGAGAATGCTGAAGCTAACCCATATATGATTCTGTACGATTCTAACATGTTGTTGTAACTATTCGACGATACCTCTCCATCTTCATCATGGGCTGTCTACATCTTTATGTTGTTGTGCCAATGCATGTAGAGCCAAGCGCAGGATTCACGATCAGCAGCTTGGCTACCAAGCAATCGAACTGTTTTTGGCACCTGTATAAGCACCCGTTTCTGGACCTACGCAAGAGGCTATGCAACATTAGATCATTTGCACAGTATACGAGGAGGAATCGGTTGCTTGGTTGTACCTGCGGTCGAGTATTGCTCCGCCACGGAGGAGGATGTATACCCAAAGAGACCTTCTGTTCGCCAAGATATGAGCCATATCCTCTGCTGTTGCATAGACCGCCTGAGATCGTCTTGCAGACCGAGAATACTTGCTCTGGAATTCATACATGATCCTAGAATAGCAAAAGGTCCTAGACGCCTATGTCACAAGTGGTCATCATGGAGTGGATGGCTTCCATGTCTCGTTGGGAAAGTTGCATTAATCGTTGATGTGGGTATCTACCATTCTGGTTCTTCAGAGACAGCCTGACATCCAGTTCCTCCAATGTAGTCTCGTGCTTCCGTGTCATTGTCCACGACCTTGGGGTGCCGATCACCTTCAGCCTTTGAGCGATCCCATTCGAGTACAGCTGTAGGATCAATGATGCACAAGACTCTTCGTTCCATCAGAAGTCGAGTAATGTCCTCGTGGATCAGTTTTCGAGCGATGAAATTCAGCGAAAAGACCTCACGGAAGGAGAAGACAATGGCGCAAGCATTGGAATGGTGTCCTGAACCAGGGTCAGATGGGTCTGGCTTTCCCAGCTCGTACGCTAATGCTCTTGTCAATCTTTCAGCACCAGGGAAGCGTACGGCGCCTCGTAGCTTGAAGACGACGACTTTTCGAGCGCAGCCTGGGTTGTGCTTTTCATGTTCGGCACTGATAAGATTCGATACCGAGGTCTGGACGGTGGATCTTGCGACATGGCTAACATCCATCATATGGAGACCCATGTCCCGTGAGAGCTGTTCACACATGGCGACACCTCGCACACTATTGCCGCGCGCATCAATCTTTGGTGAGAAAGTGGCAAGACCGACCTGACCAGGCAGAGCGCCAATGATGGCGCCAGCAACACCACTCTTTGCTGGGAAGCCGACGTTGGAGACCCAATCACCGGCAGCATCGTACATGCCGCAAGTGGTCATAACAGACAAGACCTGACGAACACTTGTGTGTGGCATGATCTGCTCTTGAGTGACTGGGTGAACGCCGCCATTGGAGAGCACAGCGGACATCATGGCCAAGTCTTGCACGTTGACGTTGATTGAGCATTGGCGCACGTAGCCCTTCACAGCCTCTCTGGGATCGCATGAAATGACGCCAGCAGCCTTCAGCATGTAACCAAGAGCCATGTTTCTGTCGGCATCTTTCAACTCTGCTTTGTAGACCTCCTCATCAACATGCAGTTGGCGACCAGCCAGCTTGGAAAGGACTTTCAAGATACGGTCGATGCGCTCGTGTAATGTTGCGGTGGGCGAACAGACAAGGGTATGAGCAGTGATGGCGCCAGCGTTGATCATGGGGTTCATAGGTCGGTTCGTGTTGCGTTCGAGAGATAGTTGGTTGAATCTATCGCCCGAAGGCTCGACTCCGATCTTCTTTAGCACTTGGTCAAGTCCGGCGTCCTCGATGGCGATGGCGTAGACGAAAGACTTTGCGATGGACTGGATGGAGAACTCGACCTTGTCGTCTCCTGCAGAGTAGACGTTGCCGTCGACCATGGCCAGGGCGACTGCCATTTTTGACGTGTCTGCCTTGGCCAGCGTGTCGATGTAGTCGGCAGGGGCTCCCCCTTCGTTCGGTCGCGCCTTCTCAAGGACATGGTTGAGATAGTCCGGAATAGGTGACTTCATGGTTGAGATAAGAGGCAAGGGATGTGTAGAAGCCGCGCAGAACAGGTCGGAGAAGTCTTCAAGGCTTCACGCCTGGTACAAGCTCGTCGACTCATCGCATTCTGCCCTTGCATCGGAGTAGATTCTTGCACATTTACGTACATTTTTGTTGCCAAGCACCATCAGATCCCAAAATTTCTCAACGGTCTTGACGTAATGCCGATTTTTTTGCATGTGAAGCGCGTGGTGCAAAACTTTACTTGATCTTATCAGATGACTCGGCCGGCCTCCCGACTCGCTGTCATCAACATTGGCACGTGTGTCCGTTGGCTCTATCTACTCGACTGCTCGACAACAGCAGAACGAGCTCTGCTTTGCAACAGTCATGGTTTTGCCCCACTCGCGAACATCCCGCGCGCATCTTCACAAATATCCTTCTGACAGTCGACACACCTATTCCCGAACTGACGAGAAGACTTCTCTCCACTGTCAATATGCTCTTTGACCAGATCTGCAAGTGCTTCGATAAACAGTGGACTACCATTCAAGCTCTCTGCTCGCTTGATAGTATCTGCATGTCCTGATTCACCAATCAATTCCTCATCAAGCTCGTACAGCGTCTCGATATGATCAGATGTAAAAGCAATAGGAACCAACAGCAGGTGCCTGTCTCCTTTTTGGATGAACTTCTCGACCACTTCACTGGTTTGTGGGCCTAGCCATGGCTGAGGTCCGACTTTCGACTGCCAGCAGAGACGATATGGGTTACAGAAGCCTAGATGCTTCATCACCGCATACACTGTGGCAGAGACCTCTGATGAGTATGCATCGCCTTTGCAAGAATGTTGTCAGCAAGTCTCCACTCCACAAAAAAAAGATTTCGACGCAGCGCACCTTGATTGACCGCACGCATTGGCTGGCTATGCGCTGAGAAGATGATTGTGACATCTTTCCGCTTCGCGAATGGGTATGTCTCAAGAGTTGCTTCAATGTTGCGCGCAACAGCCTTCACAAACTTTGGGTGTGCAGGCCAACGATCAACAATGCTCCAATCGATGTGCAAACCAGGACTCTCCAACTTCTCTTTGCATCTGAAAAGTTCGTTGATCGAACTTCCAGTCGTACCGCAAGAGTATTGAGGATACTGTGAGAAAGCAACTGCTCTGCCTCGTTTGCCAAATCCATCTGCGAGGAGTTTGGAGTACACATCTTCGGTCAAAGGATGAGCATATCGAAACGCGACATATGGCATATGTGGTGCTGATGAAGGTGAAGTTTTGTCCAAGATGCGGCAAGTTTCTTGTGCCTGCAGTTCAGACCACTTGCGAATCGGAGAACCACCGCCAATTGCCGCATACTGTTTCTGGATCTTGGATGTCCGTAACCTCGTGATTATGTTTGCAAAGATCTTTTGGAAACCTCCAAAAGGAATGATATCTCCATCTGACTGGTTTTTGGTGAATCGAGTCAGATTCTTAGCTGAGTCGAACGGTGCTTTTCGAGGACCTTACAAAGAGTCTATGCAAGAAATCCCGAACTTCTCCTTGGTTGCTAGGGCCGCCCATGTTCATGAACACCACGGCAGTCGGTCCATCTCTGCCAACCTTCGTTTCTGTCTTTGTAGTGAGTGATCGCTTTATCTGCTGCAGGCAATTGACCCGGGTGGTAAGAATTCGTCCAACCATATCGGTATTGCGAAAACCAACACAAGAAGCAGAAGAGGGCAAGCAATTACTTGTCTACACAAGAGAATTCATTCAGTGCTGCCAAGGATGAATTGGACAGCGTGTTCACGCTAAATTATACCTGAAGCATGATCCTAAGAATCCTTCGGCCGCTAACAGTGGATCTCGAGAGACCCCACGATTTCGTGAACCTGGAAGTAGAAACTGGATCCGTTTTTGACTATTTGATTTTGCGTTGACTGATGGCCTAAGGTGGGTGTTGCGTTAGCTGTGGAAAGGAATTTGTCTCAACATGATGAGCAAAAAGCAAGCAAAACGTACAGCAGCAGGGATTCCCACGTGGTCACCCACCGTAGTACTAATCTGCCGTTCAACTGCTTATGTATGGCAGAGCGGACGGGATGC
>SWBJ01000397.1:0-44668 GCA_024195555.1 Aureobasidium sp. EXF-12298
TCGATGTACAATGGTCAAATAGCTAGAGCTGAGAGCTCAGAGCTATCGACTTCGAAGACGGGGGTGGCGAATTCTCACGACTTCTGCAACTGAGAATAACTAGCGGATGTCGCCGGAGATCACAAGTAACGCGCTGAATCTCACTTACCCGCTCTACACCGCGAAGTCGGATGATTCTCTGCATAAAATTAGCATTTTGGGGACCCGATAACGGACGGTATATAGCACTTTGCAAATTTGAAAATAGCGCGGTCAGTTTGCATTGAACACCGGCTGATATCACCTGTCCTCGGCTGCTGGCGAGGTGGGCTATATTTGGGGACTTTCCGACGCCCACTTGATCTCCACATTATACTCAACGTCTTTCCATACATCCCAACGCTGGGGAAGAATTCTGATAACGCGATAACATGCAGATCACCACCAGGACAAATAAATTGTTACGGCCAAGCCATCTCTTCAAAGGAATTTTTAGGTCATGGGCTTGGACTCGTTAAAAGGAGTATCGAACAACTGTGTTGGAAAGCAGCAAGTAACGGCGTTTGCCAAACGTTGTGTTGTTATGACTAATTGAGTTGAACGCAGGACTACCTAAGATTGTCCTGCCTACCTACATACGACATTGTGGTAGTAGTGACTGACTATGACGTGCTTCGTTCAAAACCCAAGGTGTACGGAGAAACTACGCTGGTGCGAGCAGACCCTATGACTGGTCTAGAAAGACGCAAAAGATTCGAGTCTCCGATTTGGGATAGTATAACACAGCATCCCATCCCGAAGTTAGCTTCTAGGATCCCCTCGATGTCAGACAATTCGGCAGAACGCAGAATGTTGTCAACTATAGCAGTCGAGACTTCGAGTTCTTCTTTTTGCTCTGAGTCCTGGAGGCTAGTGGAAAAATCAAGCAAATGGAGGACCTTCACAAAGCTGTCGAGCACTTCGGAAGATCTCGCACAGAAGGCAAGTATGATTGGCTGTGACAGACCATTAATATATCAGGAATCAGATACGCAGGACGTGCCAGACGTCATAACTTACTTGATTGTCTCGCAAACCAAGGATGAATGCTCGGTAGTAAGCACCTCCCCTTAGCTCGCAGATCCGTATGGCCTTATTCGAACTATCTTCTTTGGAAGCGCCACGACTGAGCTGAGTAATACGTTCGCTTGAAGAGGCATGCGCGATACACGTTGAGGCCAACATAATCGCAAGAGCCTCTTTATCACCTTCTCTATTGGACCATGCGTCTTGGATGAGTAAAGCTGGTGAGAAATGTGCTTGTGCAAGGAGCCCAGATGTTGAATTCGACTTGTACATCTCAGCCATCTGAGCATCGCGCTTCATGTCGGCAACACTTGCTTTCCTGCCATAGTGAAATTTCCCTGCAATGAAGTCTAGGTAATCTCTTGGCCTGTCAGTCTCAAGACCAAAGGTTTTCTGAGTCTTTATTTCCCATACCGAGATGAGACTTTTGCTCTGACATCACAGATGGGCTGAATCCGAGTCTCAGTGTGCTTGCCAAGAATCGTAAGTCTTCTTGAGGGATGTGCGTCATGATGGGCCTATCGTTGTGGTCATCGACTGGAAGCGCTTCTATATAGTATACGACATAAGCTATAAAAACACTGCAGATAATTTGTCACAGGATACAGCTCAGGTGACGCAACCATAAAAGTAAGACTAGATTATCGTAGCTGTTCTGCGGTCGAGCTTCGAATTGTGTGCGGCTAACTCAAATCATCTGTCGTATTTCAATAGATTACACGATGACACATCGGGTATAGTGTCCAGATATCATCCCGCGACTATAGTACTGTTCCTTGTCGAATTTCCCTACGGCTCTGCTTATCCCACCAAACCTGGCCGTTTCTGAACATTGAATAGTGCCACAGCCGTTTATCGCAAAGATCATTATACGGTGGATAGATCTTTCAATTCAAACAAGATTAGATTTCCAAATACATACATGTATCGGTGTAGTTAGAATAAGCTAGTCTACGGTGGGGGGCTACCCGGAATCCGTCTTAATTATGGTTTGTAACTATCGTTTCTCGACCCTATTGTGTTTAAGCCTAGATTGCACCACGTGGGTAGGTCTTGTTCTAACATAGAGTAGATAGCGTCTATACAGTATTGGGTATACTTTATCAAGCATGGTAGGCAGATGTTTAACAAGATGATAAGATACTTAACCGCTCGAAAAGTGCTATTCTAAAGGGATAGGCAGAGCCGTACGAAGACTTTCGGCGAGGAACTGTAGTCTAGACAGCAAAGCTTAGGATAGAGCCAATGACCCTATTCTGTATCATGTCGCAAGAAGAGCCCGATCTGGCCTGTGTAGCAGTGTTTGGTACATATCCTAGTGAACGTTCAATAACTCGCGCGTAGTTACATGGTTTGGGTCTCATTACAGATTACCTACTGACCCTAGGGAATCTGTGTTAGATATAGTAGCACATATTCATTACAGTCCCTACGCTAGGCGATCTTCCCTCTGTTTTGATAGGTATGATACAAATCTGGCGGACCTGGCAGATAATCACCTAACGCAAAAGCCAAGCAGTAGATACATCATCTACACCCCGGCCCACACTATCTTCTTATCCTTGAACATCTCCACAAATCGTCATCGTTATCTTACATGTGTATGATGGACACTCAAAGAGTTCTGGAACTCAATTACAATGTACCCGCACAGTTCACGTTTTTTGGTCTTCCCTGAACGGACTAGTAATACGTAGGGTCATGATATCTTTAGGCAACTAAGGTTCTGGATCAACCAAAGTGCAATCTATATCGTGTCCTACCCGCGACTGCTCTAGTGCCGCGAACGTCCCGTCAACTATGCATATGATGTGAAAGTCTTATTCAAAGCAATTTCGTTGATGTTCATTTCTCAATTGGTTTTGAAAGCATACAGATATCTTAGTCTCTACTCATGAATTTCCGCATCTTGTGCTTATACTCTGCAATGGCGATTGTGGTGCGCGGCCTTTCACCCTTGGAGTGGCGGGCTCAATCCGTCTACCAAGTCATGACAGACAGATTCGCTCGCACTGACAACTGCACTACGGCGTCTTGCGATCTAGGAAGTTACTGTGGTGGAACTTGGCAAGGACTTATTAACCACCTAGATTATATACAGGACATGGGATTTACTGCTGTAAGTATAGAAATTTCTGACTCAGCTTGGAACTGACCGTCAGCAGGTGTGGATCTCGCCTGTCGTGATGAATTTAGACGTTCTCACTGCTGATGGGTCAAGCTATCATGGATACTGGGCAAGAGATATTTACGAAGTCAATCCCAACTTTGGCTCTGCTACCGACTTAGTAGCGCTCGCGGATGCCTTGCATGAGAGAAGAATGGTATCATAGCCTCGAGGTGATGTTGAGGAACCGATCTAACCATGATCTAGTACTTGATGGTCGACATAGTCACAAATCACATGGGCTTTGCAGGTTGTGGCGGTTGTGTGGATTATTCGATATTCAATCCATTCAACAAGGAAGCATACTATCACCCCTTCTGCTTGATCGACTACAAGAATGAGACCAGTATTGAGATGGTCAGCGTCCCTTCCCTCCTTTGATGAGACCCGTGCTTACCAGATACAAGTGTTGGGAAGGGGACAACGTGGTCTCACTGCCCGACATTCGAACAGAGGATAGCATTGTTCAATCCATGTGGGCCAAATGGGTAAAGGAACTAGTTGCAAATTACACAAGTAACACATTCACTCTTACAGCCACAATCAAACTAACTTGCTCCAGTTGACGGTCTTCGCATCGATAGTGCAGCTGAGGTCAGCAAGAGGTCTTTGCAAGATATCGAATCAGCAGCGGGTGTCTACAGCATCGCCGAAGTCTCCAACAGTGACCCATCCTACGTCTGCGCATACCAAGACCACATATCGGGCGCTCTGAATTATCCATTGTACTATCGTACCACAGCAGCCTTTTGCTCTACTGCCGGTAATATGAGAGCACTTGAACGGGGCGTCAACACCATGAAGTCTACCTGTGCCGATACCACACTACTTGGTTCCTTTCTCGAAAATCACGACAAACCTCGTTTCCCCTCTCTAACCTCTGACATATCATTGGCTAAAAATGCTATCGCCTTTCAAATGCTAGTCGACGGGATACCAGTCATCTACCAAGGCCAAGAACAGCACTTCTCTGGCGCTTCGACTCCTAAGCAGAGAGAGGCATTGTGGTTGTCCGGCTACGATACCACTGCCACTCTGTACAAGCATATTGGGCAGCTGAACGCGATTCGTAGATGGGCGACCTTGCACGATGATGGCTACCTGACCTACAAGGCCCATCCGGTGTGGACAGACGATCATACCATTGTAATGAGGAAAGGCAGCAATGATACGATGGTTGTTGGTATCTATAACAACCTTGGGGCTTCTGGAAGTTTGTCTTTCAACCTACTCGCTACGAGCTCTGGATTTGGTGCTTGGATGCAAGTCACGGATGTGTTAGCTTGTGACACGTTTGTTACCAACGAGGTCGGAGATTTGGAGGTTAGTGTGCAAGATGGTGCGCCGATAATCTTGTATCCGACTTTGCAGCTCGAGAGTAGCAACTTGTGCGAATTTTGAGCGTGGGAGGACTGGTAACAGGGCTAGAAGAAGTACGTTCTTCATCACCAATTGTCTTCAAGATACTCGGATGTAAAGCTAGCAGTTCTGACGTCTGATACACAAAAGTTCTCCTCACTATAATTCATGTTGTTTGTACCTAGCTCCATCCAGCGCTTAGATCTCCTCCAACCCCACAGCCAGGCTCCTGGCTCCCAACCTAGTCTTTGGTATCCCATTCTTAGCTTTCCATATACCTGTCTTCGTTCTTTGCACTTGTACCCCACATACTTACTTTCTAGAACTCCGTTATCGCTTCTTGCCTTAGAGTGGGAAAATTTGTCGCCTTGATCACTACTATTGTTGTTGAGAAGACCTTGCTTTGTATTGAACTGTGCAAGACTAGAGACGAGCATCGATCTTTAAGCACGACCCATGTCATCTGGCCGCCGCGAGCGATTCAGTTGTGAGATTCTTGTTTATCCGAGCTTGAAAGTGGTGTAACCAACCAGCAGGGATCACGGAACAGGCTACTCGCACTCGGTGCAACATTCGATACAATCCACCTTCAAGCTGCATCTCGTACTCCATCGAGGTGATCAGACTCGTCGATAGGCTCGTCATGAAACCGTTTCACGTGGGTAAGTCCGATCTACAACCGATTGAGTCGGTATTGATCCTCATCACTCAAAATCCGCCGGCAACTCGTGTGTGATGAGTTGTGCACTTATGTGGCAATCGTAGGGTTTGCACAGTCCTCTTCGCTGCTAATGATTTTTGTAGACACGGATCTTGCTCATGTCAATGGTTGTTGTCCTCAATTCTTCAGCTTTTGCATCGTTACGTAGAGAGCACTGTATCCATGTATTAGGAACAATTGTGGTGCTCGGTGACGGTTGCTCGCACGGCTTGAGAACGCTTCTAAATTATGGGCACACAACTTGCAGCCTGTATAAGTAATTTTGGGGACACTTGAGTCCGATCTTACCACGGGTCGGATTTAAAGCGCATGCTGTCGATGGCCGTCTCGAATAACTGGGCTTTCAAAGTGGTAGAGTATAGGGCAAGGCTTGGCGAAAACTCCGACGCGACACTTCACCAGTCCGTCTGTTACAAAATGTGACGTCACACAATTGTGCAGACTATGATGGATCATATTTCAACACCGTCCAACATTCCTCCTAGTTGCCATCGCCCATTACCGATGTAATCTACTTTGGGATCGACACCACTCCTGCCGCCAGTAACGCCCGATCGTGAACGCGCTGTCTTTATATCGCGCGATTGGCATGCTAGGATGTAGCGTCGTCCCTCCTCTAGGAGCTCTTCGATTCAATACAATTACACTTGCTTGACCTCCGCCTCGCGCAGGTACACCATAGCAGAACGCAGTTCAGCATTGCGATATGACGTTGGTTCCCACAACCAACCAAGACAGTCGAGCTGTTCCCCGGACTTGCGCAAGACAGTCTGGGTGGGCAAGGCCACACCTGTCTTTGACATTACGGACCGGAGTATCGTCTCTTCTGTGCCTGAACAACTGACCCTTGTGCCTCATGCTAGACAATCTCACTCTCAGACTTCTGCCTTCCTTGGGCCGCCTAACCGCACTCCATCACGCGACGCTGTTACGCAACGATCGTTATATCCTTCAATCAAACCCTCCTTCGAACCATCGCCACTCCAGATAAAATGAATTGCCTGACATTTGAGCTCATGCTTAAGTGAACAGTATGGTGGTGGGTCTAAGATGCGGAGAGGAGGAGGATGATAATGCTTAATCCGACGATCCTGGTATCTCGCGTCCCACGGAGCTGCGACCGTCACCAAACCAATATCTACGTCTGTTTCGAGCAGTGCCCCATCCGCTGCGCATTTTCCATCCCAGCTGCCGTCTGTCGCCGCTCCTCTCTCGCCCGATCTACCGCCCATCGTTGCTTACCCGGCAATTGACCAAGACGGTCGCAGTCATACTTGTTCGTTCTAGTAAAGATACCCCTAAACCTGCCATCACTGAACAGTTTTTGAAAAGTATGCAGAGGCGTAGACAAATTCTTCGCAAGATTTGGGTTTGATCCGGTACGCACGCAGAGCTTTGACACTCGAAAGTTGACAACAAGACGATTTCCTGCTGAAAATATTATTTCTCGTAAACTTATCTTAACCAAGCAAAGTAGACCCAATCAGGGCCTCTGGTGAGTGCTTGAAATTGCCCGAGGCAGTAGATGAAGCAAGAATTGTATGACCAAAAGAAATGCAACTTGTATCTCCATGTTCGTTGCCTTCTGGTTATGTTGTTGCAGTGACCTTATACAGCGAAGTTTTTTTTTTCTTTCTGAATCATACTCCATCTGGCCCTGTGGGCTTTGCCGGGAAAACTGTCTAACTACTCGGCTATCTACAGGTACGTGTCTTGTAACGCCAACATAAGAGATTGCCTTAAAGAGGTTCGACATTAATTGTTACACCCCTGCTTTCGCGTTTCGCTTTACTTCGCCTTTCTTAGGTGTTTCCAATCTGTTTCCTGTGTCCTTACTTCATGTGCTTACGCGATAGTGTCTTAGTTATAGTTACACTCCCTCGCGGGTGTTGCCGGTATCCTTCTATGTGTCCTGCTAAACTAGTGCAGCAAAGCTAGTAACAACATTAGCCTTGCGGCGGTAGCGATCTTCTATGTATTAGTGAATCTCTCTTGTAGACTGTAGGGAGTGCCTTCTACCTAGTATCTCCTTCTGTCCGCTCGGGAGGAAGGATAGTCGAGGAGTACGTAGTGTATGCTTTCCCTATATACCTAGCATCTACGACATCTATCGGTAAGAGCCTCGCCGGGCTTTATCTTATGCAAGTGTCATGGGGGCAGGTCGGGTGTATAGTGGAAGGAGCAGCTATGCGGAGTACAGTAGTATTCAACAGGCTATCTACGGTTAGGCAGTGAAACTAGCAGGCAGGTTCAATGACAGGACGTAGCTTGAAGAGCTATAAACACAGAAGCGGCATAGGCTAGATAATCATTTTCTGGCAGAATCTCGGTTCTGCAGCTCACGTGACCCTGATAGGGTCATCCTGTCAGCTATAGCACTTCTTGCAGGCAAGCGCCGTAACAGGCTTCTAGTAGAATCGTGGGTAATTCTAAGCAGTGTCCGGCTTCTTCCATTTTCCCGCCTTAGGCGACAATTCCGAGTCGGCACTTTAAGGGGCCGTATGCTATATAAGAGGTTGACCTAACGTGTACACTAAACAGCAGTCCGCTAGTGTAAGATAACTTGGTCGGTACACAGTCAATCCACTCGCACTACCGCCTAGAACTAGTATCATGTCTTGATGCTTGAAATGAATAGATCACTGCTCCTTGTTAGAACATGGTAATTAGCTAACATGACCAAGATCTGAGAGGATGTCATACAATAGAACAACTAATTTGTCATATCTGAGCGCGGGACATATATCATGCCTATAAGGTAGGACGTGTGACACCTCGTTGATGAGATTGTCCGAGCTCCTCTGATATATTCTATCCCTGAGAAGCAATTACCTATGTCCCGTGCTGATCAATACCTCAACAGCGCCGTACAAGTATTTGACCGGCTGACTAGCAAAGAGAAACGAGTCCTTATCGTACTCCATACCATAGCCACAGGCCTCTTACTCGCGGTGATCGTGTGCATAACTCTGCTGTTCTCCCTAGAACACTTGAAAACATCAGGCCTGCTCATCGCCGATGTAGGTGCTATGCATCTATCAAGCGTCATGAATGGATAGTCGCTGACTTCGCTACCTACCGTCTTAGATCGATGGTCGCACTTTGATAGAACATGGTCTGCTAGATACTCGAGACAGCATAGTATTAAGGGCTCCTTCCTTGATGGATGAGCTAGTTCCTTCCAGAATCTCCCGACTAAATGTAGCAGCAGCATCTGTAGCTCCCTCTATCATCACGAAGGCGGAAACTCTGGCCGCTAGAGAGCTTGACACAGATCTGGACGACACTCTCACATACTTGCCTGTGAACCTGACTGTGGGTACCAAGCTCATATGTCTCGGTTTCGACAACAATATCGACTGTTCCAGCTCTTTGCCTTCGATTGAGCTCTTTGGTATCGGCGCCACTCTTCTCAAAAGAATCGGCCAGGAGCTAGAATCCGACAAAGACACATTCAGACGTCTAACGATCGTGGGAACATGCTTAGTGGCTTTGACGTATCTGTTGGTTCTGTTGCATGTATTTTTCATGCCAGAGCACGCGTCTTGGTCTAGGGTGGCATTATCAATAGGCATAGCTTTTTTCGTGGGCGCGTCGAGTGTCGTCATCTGTGTGGTGGTGAAGGAATGGATCTACCAGGAGATTCTAGATCTGACAAAAAGTCATACTTTCATCAGGTTGACTGCTCAAGGGGACCTGTTACTTCTGAACATAGCTGTCATATGCGCAATCTGTCTGCTGGTACTCCTGGGATTAAGTGCTTACTACTCTCACTCCGCGAAGCAGAGATCACAGTTATAGAAGTGTATAGCACTCCAGGATAGAAGCATGGGCCAAAAAAGTTATGGAACCATTTTCAGCTTGTAGTTAGACCATACCAGATTGGATCTGATCTGCTTAATGTAATTTGTTCTGGACCGCGATCTAGTAACCTACCTTCGTCCCTGTTCTTCTATTGGCTTCTATATAACAGCATACTGATCCATTAGATAGTACACACATGGCAAAGAACAAGTGGCCACATAAGTGCAACAAACTGCAATGTGCGAAGCTACCGCGTTCACATACCCGGGTGAACTTTTGCGTCATCGACACGAGGTTCATAGCATGCATGGTCGAAGGAGCAGCTCGTCTGGCCCATTAAGCAACGTAAGCCATATGTTCAAGACAGCGACGGCTCCACGTAGTGCGAGAGCTTACAGTAGCATCTACACAAATTACACGAGCGGCAAGACGTGGACAGTACAGAAGCTGCAGCGCAAGACGCACTTTCACCTGTATTCACTCCGCCCGACCACAACTCTGACGACGAAAACTGAGTGACTAAGCTCAAGTGTAGGAATGTCAAGTGTTAGAGTGAGGACCTATTGGAATTGTCTATCGAGGCCCCACTGATCAAACTCCGACGTGATATCTTCGAGCTCAGGCGTATGTAGGAGGCTCAAGGTGAAGAGACAGGAGGCTTGAGAATGTAGGTAGGTCAACCGTTTAACATGTACAGCAACATACAATCACTCAGATGAGGACCAGAAAGGACGGCACGGATACATGATATGCACTCCCTGCACAAAGTCTGCACCGGACGCTAATTAATCACCTGGGTATGGGGGACTATAGATCTGTCTCAACTGGCAGTCAACATACTTCATACATATTCACAGTCTCGAGATGGTTGCCTATCCTACGACACGCTCTTTCTGCGTTCGATGGACTTCACCGATCTTGAGGCTAGATCCTGCGGATCCGCCCGGTCCGAGCCGCAGTGCAGCCAGTACATTCACCACAAGAACCACCGCTGATCAGTCACACCGGCCAGCCATAACTGAGACCTTTGTTGAAGGCATTCAATGACCCAGCCCCGATCTAGAGGTTGCCATGGAAAACCGGACTCATGGTGAAGCTTGCATGAAACACGAAGACCATTAGGGAGGTCAGCTGATCCATCGAGACACCAATCGATGACTCATTTGCTTCCAGACCTTCTGCGATGGATCTAGAAGACAGCTACTGCTTATAAATTGTTTTTACGATGCTCGCCGGACGGGTGCAACTATCTCAAATGCCTACGTAGGCGAGGAGGAATTGCCACATCCAGAGCTTCCTACTACTAATCATCGAACTTCAAGCAGTCTATGCAAGTTGAACAATCATGACATCGATGCACTCAATTTTTGTACGCGGATCATGTAAATATGGTTTGTGACATGCAGTGTTTCATGTATGCTTTGCTACAATGGATGTGATGTACCTAGAGAAAGGACTATAGTAGTATGTTGGTTGACGATGAACAGTCGATATTGGGTCAAGCAAAGATCTTAGTGTGGTGCGAAGCAAGCTATAATGGCTACATGATACGATTGCGAGGATCACAGAGATATGGTTCTAGTAGCGGACGGGAAGTCTAGCAGAACAGGGATCGATCCACAGAGCTAAAGACTGTGCAAGCTGGACTTAAGATGAGCGAGTAGAGCTTAAGCATATCTTCTCTGTCCGCTGGCGCGATTACTTGACTTTGACATTGACCTTCATCCAGGCGCTTACGCAGGTTAGGCTCCTGGTTATTAGTCGTTCATATGGCGACATTTCGCCACATCGCACATAGTCGCTTGTCCTTAGCTTCGCGGCGGACGACCTGCCAAGTACTAGAGAGGTACGACTGACTCGAAATGCCTTCACCTCTAAGTCTTTCCATCATCTATACCTTTCCAACATCTATACCGTTCCCCATTTGAAGCAAAGCAAGAATCTGCTATATAAATCTCGCACGACAAGTGTAGATCCGGAATGACCTATCCTTGCCAAGCTACGTTAGCATTAAGGTTCTATAACCTAGAGATTTTTCATCGAATCATACTCTAACGCAAGCCTCGACCACTCCCTAGAAAATCAACTTAGTGCAGTCCCCACGTTTTACTACGGTCTCCGTTTGGACTATGCGTAAGATAGAACAGATGGCTGTAAGGACTCCGAGGAACAGAAGACGAAAGAGACAAACCGTGTCATGATCCTTATGTTGCTAGGGAGAAGGGATACGAACGGGTGGGGAAAACATCGCACGTTATAGTGATACCTGTAGTTCCGCAGAAAAGGGGGCTCTTTAGCAACATCAAAGTCAACTTGACAATTCTAGGTTCTAGAAACCACATCTTCGGTAAGCATGTTATTGAGAATTAGCAAGGCCTAATGCAGTGCAAAGGCCCATCCTTGGCCGCGTTAGGTTATGATTTCGTCCCGTTCTCGGGTGGTGAAGGGTATGTTTTGCTATTTAGATGTCAATAATCGGTTAATTGGAGACGTCGAGGACCAAGGATTGGAGCATAAGGTCAACTGCTCCTAAAGCTTGATTAATAGTTAAGTTTACAATTCTGGCACCGACAATTACAAGATGGAACATGACAATAATGACCTTATAAGGTGTGCTTCGCGTTGACCAACGCCGGCTCTTAATTGTGAAGGATCATGAAAGCAGATTGAAGATGTACAGCCACAATTGTCTTCGAAGCGCCGCTGGTGGGAATGAACAGCACGTGTGTCAACAACGCCATAGTCGTGGATTCGAGTTGTTAAGTCGCGATGAGATAACGCACATCAGTAGAGGCGTTTGGTGCGATGCGGCGGCGGTAAATGCGGCTGCTCTTCCTGCAGGCTCGGCAGTTTCAGCCGTCCACTAATTGAGCAGACGGCCCGGACCACCGGCTCTTGCTCGGATTTGAACCTTATCTTAGGAGAAATCTGCTTACGTACAGGCTTCTTTAGCGCTATTCCGAGTCAGGGATCAGATCACAGTTCACACATAGAGAGCTGTGCCGTGATTTCTCGTCTATCGTACCACAACGCAGCAAAGAAAACCGAAGCAACCGGTAATCAGAGACATACGATGTAACGAGTCACAGTCACAGGAAATTCGATACGGCTTGAATCGTAAGAGTGGCCAGGTCTTCTTTTTTCCTGATTTCGTACGTACATACCTTTGTGTTGAAAGGCTCCAAAATTACAGGTTTTACTCCTGCATGGTTTATCTGTGACAAAAGGCAATTCACACTCCACGATAGGCTCCGCTGTACATACGTCGGTTGGACGTGTCACTTAGCCGCGTCGTGAACTGCAGCAGGTTAGATCGCTATCCGAGAATACTTTACACTCTATTACAGGTCCGTTCAAGGCATTAGATTAACTGAATCGTGGGGGCTGTTGCTTTCCAATAAGTGTTCAGGAGATGGGGAAACGCTTTAAGAATGATGAGGCCAAAGATTATATTCATTAGCCCTTTGGACGCAACAGGATAGAACGCCTAACTACCAAACTTGCGGAGCATTGGGTGATCTTTGACACGTAACAATCGCAAGACTAGCACAAGCTCTGTGATCTCGATTACACTAGCGCGTGCCTTGGTTGGCTATATTCTATTCGCGATCAGTCGCTACCGTATCAATTAGCACAATACCATTACGATTCGGTAATATCTGGTCGACATCCACTATTCGGTGGTTATGAGATATGCTTTTGTGACCGATACAAGCGATGGCCGCTCCTCATAAGACCTTACCAATTGAGATTGATCAGATTAGGAGAAGCAGTGTATCGGCCTGGACTGGCACTCTCTATGAAGTCCAGTCCACTAAGCATCTTTTAGACCCCAGAGTGATTACAATTCACGGCAAATTTTTCGGCAAGTATGAATATCGAAGTTTTTTAGACATGATTATCGCGATTGACGAAACAGCGTACGTGCCTTCCAAAAATTTGTTCGTGCAAATGTAATCTTCGATTCTATGTCAAAAGTCCGTGTACGTCCCTATAGATCAAGTACTTGTGTATCTGTATTGACATCGTCTCTATATCGAAGAAACACCACTACCCTAATTGTATCACGCGATAACAGATCCGACTTTCTTGTCCGTGGAGCGACCCTGTCATTAAAACACCCGCGTAGCAAAATCATCCGAAAATCTAAATCCCTTATCCATAGGGGCGTTGAAGAGATGGGGGGTCGATCATCTGGTTGGCTCAATGCCTCTCTCAGAGGAGCATATTTGATCAATTAGTCTAGATGGAGGATAGTGGAATCCCGACTTTCACGCCATCGTATCGCATTTGCTGCAATAAGTACAAGACGATCAGAGAGAAAGCAGATACCACTCCGCGCACTGATCATGATAAGCGCCACCCTGCTTGCCGTGGACGCTCGCTGTATTGCACTGGTCCTGGCCGTTAACATTAGCACGCTTGCACAAACTTGTAATGGATGCCCATACTTCATACTCACCACGACTTTGCGAAGTTGAGAATAGCAGGTGCTAGTGATAGTCGCAATACAGCTGCCAGAGGTCAGGGCGGCTTGCGAATGGAGGGAGGGCACGTACTTGTCTTCGGCTAAAACACCAATTTCGAACTTGTGTTCGCCAATGCTTTGGATCTCCTGTCAAGTGTGAGGTTCGATATGGGACCAGCGATTTGTAGGACCTACAGCAAGAGTATCATTGTTGGGGATCGCCTTGCCTTGATGTTGCCTTCAGAAGTGAGCATGTGGAAGGAAGATCAATGTCGATTCTTACTCGCAATATGCGTCAATACGCGGTATGAGATCTACACGCTCGAACTGGCTGTATGTTAACGGAGCTTCCACCAGCAGGGGAAACGCTCACTCCATGTCTTCTGTGGATGCAAATAAGTCTTTCTATGCCACGCTCCACAACAATGCTATCCTTGGTCTCAGCACTGTTGATACGATCACCTGCCATCATTGCGGTCGCTAAAGCAGTAGCCGCGATAGTGAGAGTAACGAAGGCATTAATGACACACTTCATAACAAAAGATGTGATGCTATTGAATCTATGAGATTGGAAGCAACAAAGTTTCCCCTTCCTATAGCCACATAAGTAAAGGCCGACTTGATACAAGCTTACGTGATACAGGTGATTACGTCAAGGTAGGCTGACCTGTCGTACGTTGACATGCCACTTGCCTTTTGTGTTTGCTAGCTTGCTCCAAAGACTTCGACAGGGACCTTGGTGCAGCATGACTTGCGCATGATGTATAACAAAAGAGAGACTGACGTGATAGGGGTATACTACGATACTGCTTATCATGTAATTCGAGAACATAGCACTCAGTAGTATCGTGTCGGGATTGCGAATAGAGCTGTTTTCTGCACGTTTCCAAAAGAGTGGTATATGAGCAGAAATATTAAAGCATAATTTGAATCTCCGTTGACCACCGAATTAGAGTTCTCAATTCATGATACTGGAAACGCTACCTCAGCATCACTATCTACATCCTCATCCTCCTCCCCATCCGAACCACGAATCGATTGCCTAGCGCAGGGTTATACGGAATGTCTGAGTCGTCCCATCACAAATATATCCTTATAAGCCAACCCTCAAACACAGCTTGAGAAACAACAGGTATCTTACGGACTGCCAACCCAAAGCTAGATTCTTGCTTTTTGAGCCGGCTTGGGCTAAAATCGGAGTAGGGCTGTTATCACTACACTGCCTTGGTACCTTCCAGACCTTTAACACTAAAGCTCTTATCAACTTTGATACCGCCCTCCGCAACACCATATGATGACGTTGGCCCAGATACCGCTGTAATTCTTGCTTGGTTGCATCCGCTCCAAGCGACTAAAGCCAGACCGTCCTCCTCGACTCCAAATCGGAACGTGTTGCCGTTGCGACACCTAGGATCTGGCGCCATACTGCCAAACGATGGGAGTTTGCGACCTAGTGATCTGTCATTTATACTTTCGCGCTTGAGCCCAAGGATGCTGCGCACGCCGCTGACCATTGGAGGAAAGATCGTGATTAGGCATGACGATACGATCCCTAACGATGGCTCGAGTGAGGTCCAGATCTGAGCAGGTCCCAAAGCCCAAGTGATATCAGTCGCATGCATCATGTGCGACATGTAGACCAATCGAATGACCGCAGCGATCACGACACTTGTATATAGACATCAGTATCAGTGCTAGTGTAATATGTACCTCGCGGTGGCTGCTTACAGTGTACCGAGAGCAAGTAGACACGATACTGGCAGCTTTTTGCTCCAATGCGTCTTGAGTGACCAGATGATCGGGATTGGTAGAAGAAGGATGAGCAGATCGAGAGCCGCGCTAAAGATGCCTGTGATAATCCACATAGAGAGGTAGTTTATGCAACTTCCATTTGTCTCGCCGGTGTATTGGTTCCAGAAGTGGTCCATCGGTCGACACGCGACGGTCATCGGCAACCAGACTGAGAATGTATACAACAGCGATGCGATACCGCAACCAACCAAACTTCTATCGAGCCAGTTTCGGCATCGAAGAGTGGCTCGCAACGTCGTGCCCGAGAATAAAAGCTTGTAAGTGCAACAGAAAGAAAGCTTAAGGCCGACCGTTGCGACAACGTAAATCCAGGGGTAGATGAATAGAGCCTACAGCTGCCGAGTCAATGAATGGTCTCAAGTGCTTGAAATTTGAGAGTGACTGACAATCGACATCTTCCGCAATGACGGGGTGTCTGTTGACCAAACATGTCTCCCTGCTCCGTAGTAATTACCAGCGAGTGTACAAGCAGCAGTGCCGTATTCTCCAAACTTTTGCTGTATGTGAGCGAAGGTGTCCTCGAAGCCTGGGTTGCTGTGATTACATACTAATGCCAGCAGGATAAACCAATCGTCGGCTTGGAGTCTACCGTACTTTCTCTTTTTGATAACAAGACGAGAAGTCACGGCCATTGTCGCAAGGAATGTGAGGGCAGCTACGACAGTGTCGTCAAGTATCTCATTACTTGCCGAAAGGTCGATGTCTTGGGGAGGGTTTCCGAAGAGAACTGTTACCGGTATGGCCATTGTAGATCTGCAGTTGCTCAAGCGTATTTGTATCAGAAGACAGATGGATGGATGCAGAACTTGAGAGAACAGTTCGGCTTTTGAATCAATCACAGCGCTGACTGTGTCGGTGATGCCCAAGGCAAAAGATCGTGGGCTGCTACAAATGAAAAGGTGAAGAACGAAAAGAGGCGATCAGAATATCTGCCGTGGGGTTCCATCATCATGGGACCTAGCGTATAGTGTATCCTAGGATGGTCAGGTGGAAAACCACCACTTAGCCCAGTTCCAGTCATCTGGTTTGGAGGTCCGACAGAATCGGTGGCCTCATATACTCAAGAGTGTCGGGAGGCGAAAAACAACAAATCATCAGACAAGAATGAATCCAGAGAAATTCATTACCCCTCGACCCGCGATTTTGCTTACGCTTCTGGTTTATAATGAAACACATTAGTCGTGTTAGGTTGATGCGTTACATTGTAAATAGTCGGTACCGAATCCAGACCGTCGCTGTCGCCTTAAGCGAGGGTCCACACCTCAGGTGCTGACTCTTGTCTGGACTGAGACCCGATCATCATCGAGAAGCGTGTGCTACACTTGCAGTATTGCGGCGCACGCGGCATCTATAGCGCGGCTATCTGGGTAACGAGATATAGTGAAGTTACGATCTGCAGCGGCAATTTCCTCCAAATATCATATCATGCCGCAGAGGGTCAGCCAATGGCGCCACTCGGCACAATGGCCTACCAAAGCATGGGATCCTCGAACAATCGATGAATGAATATGTGATGATACAACGGGTCTTTGCTTCTCAACTTCGAAGCTCACTGCGATGATTTTGGTATTGAGGAAAATCGTTACTGTCTACATACAATCATACCCAGGATCAGTTTTCTCTGCATACTTGCTCCAAACTGGATCCAGCTCCAGTTTCTCAAAATTCTCCTTGTCCAAGCCGATTGCAATTTCCATGCCCTTATCCTCTCCCGCAGTGACTTGTGGGTAGATCATAGTAAGTCCGTTGAATAAGCCTCCCTTGGGAAAGCGGACCCTCTCGATTTGACCGAGCGCATGTCCCCAGTCTAGTTCTAGGATATCCAGCTTGTACCATGTACTCGTCAGGCAGTCATTCTTCATGAGCTTCGGAAAAGAAGCCGATACAATATGATCATAGCCGGGGATGTTGTCTATCAGAGTGATGAGCGAGTCTACATACTGGGGAGTTCTCTTGTCTACTTCACCTCTAATCACGCGGGCAAGAAGAGCGAGATCTGAGGATTGGTAGACATCTTTCAGCTCCATTCCAGCCCGAGCATAGTTCATGGGACCTCCAGGGTAGTTCTTCGATAGAGCTGGGCTCGAACGTAGTCTCAGATCGACGTTCACGATGTGATGCGATAGTTCATTTTCGGGATACTGCTCAAGGTTGACCTGCGCTCGGATCACAGAACGCCAGATCAATGCAGTAACCGCATCATTGGTGGAGATCCAGGTTTTCTCCTCCCCAGGCTCAGTGCAATCGTTCTTCAGCTGGGCCAAGGCTTTGGGAGAAACTCGGTAGACTCGAGATTTGTGCGTTTCTTTCATCGCAGTTTCCCCAAAGACGATAGGGTCAGGAGCGATGATGAGCTCAGGATGATGCTCTGGACGTCCGCTCTGCGCAGTCGGTCTATGGGAAGCATTATGTGCGCTCCGTTCGAACTGCTCGACTGGAAGAGAACTGCACTCTGGTACGTTCTCGTCCTGTTGATGACGACAATTTTGAGACCACACTCGCAGCACTTCGTTAATTCCTTGGGCGTCAAAAGGTGAGTGATGGATGTTCAGAGCCAATATCAAACCTCCATCGACAATATTGAGTTGCGGAATGAAGGTCGGCTGCTGTTCGTCAGGTTTGGGAAAAACGCCGCGAGCGCACAGGACGGCTGGTTCAAGTTTCGATTGAGGGAACTTTTGCTTCCGTAGTTCCTCGTAATTAACTCCGGTGCCACGAAGATCTTTTACGATCAAGGTTCCAAAATCCCCATGTCGGAGAGCAATCTTGCCAGTGGGCTTTTTCCCGTCGTCGAAAGGGATTATTTCACTTGCGAGTGCCGGGATAGCTCTGAGAGTTGGACGGAGGCCTTCGCGAAGGATCTCAACACTTTTCAACGGGTCCGTACCATGGGGTGTAGCAAAAAAGAACAATGGCCGAACCCAGCCACGCGGGTTCGACTGTTCGAGCTGCGATAGAGCCAAAGTGTGCGCCGGCGGACTGTCAAGATCAAGCCTGTCGACCACCTCGGCAACGGCAGTCTCGACAGGATCCAGAACCACCTTCGTAGGAAGGGCAACTTCGATGCTGGACGGAACAATGGTCTTCATATTGTGGTGTGAGTTCGAAACGGGAAACGGGTCAGAGATGGCATATGAAAGCTCAAGATGCTTCGAGTGGCAGGATTGGCTCCTCATTTATGTGCCCTATTCTTTACAATGTGATCACGATGGATGTGTCCTTTCGACGAATAGATGATCTATATCCGCAATCAACGTCGAAGCGACAGTGTCGCCATTGAAGTGGGTCCTGAGGTGCCCTAAGCTTAGACCATGGGCTCTGCGGCACGCATGGTCGACGCACTGATACTCGGCTAAAAAGTAATTGTCGATCAGTCCACGCATTTCCAGTCCACGGATATGCTCTGCAGTCAATCTATCCCGGAGTTCGGCATTTTCGATAGTGCGGATATATCCGTGCGTTCTATGACTGTACAGCAGGTCTAACACGTGCTGTAGCATGGGTATAATTGATTGATTATCAAAATACCTCGGTCTGTAGCTACCACTTCTAGCACCGACTCAAATCAATGATCGATTGCAAAGACGAGATGTAATCAAATTTTTCGGCAGCCGAACTTGGGTGGCACTGTGACACGCAGACATTTCGAGGCCGCTCCATGATCTTAGGTCATTATCATTGGCCAAGGTGCAATTGATGTGTACCAATCATCGGGTCCGTTTATTCACCCAGTCTCTCTCATACGATCATCAGAAGGATACGCTTTGCAGGGAACAGCAGATCTGGAGTTTGAGGCAAACTCGAATACGCCCACGACCATGGCTTCACAATAAAGTCGGCACATCTTCGACTAGGTCAGTAAGCGGCTATATGATCGCCGGAATTTATGTAGCTGCTCTTCCCAACGACACAGGCACCTGTATGATGACTCACATAATACGACTACAATTAGTGTATCAGGCACCCTGCAAGATATCCTACCAAATATGATAGCTATCGCGAATCTCATCTGCACCTGTGAAGAGAGGATAAAAGCTGATGCAAAAGAAGTTCCAAGAATCGGTAGTGTAAAACTAGCAGTCTCGAAAGACTGGTGTGTATCCAAGCAACGCGTGAAATGCACAGTCGTGAGAAGAAACAAGCATATACCATGCTTCTGGCGCTCAACTATGACTCGTTGTATACCTTGAAAACCACTGTTGAAGTATAACATCGTTCTTGATCTTCTTCTGCTTGAAGTTGATATGCTCTTAGGCTTCGCATGCGGGTACCACCAAGGGCACATCGCGATACGCTGCTGGTAGAATACCTTCGAGCTCAGCTTTGATCTGGTGCGCCAGCAATCTTGAGTACCAACGGTGTTGCTGAGTATAACCGCCCATCACCCAATAGTTGTCAACATACAAGTGCCTCCTCCACAGTCCTCGGACCTCCCCTTCTTCATTGACACCCCACGTAGCGTCAACGGGCAGCGATATCTTCAGTATATCTGCCACTGTTTGGCGAACATCCTTGTCCGCAAATCCAGTGCACCAAACAACGGCATCAGCATCCAGTGTCCTCTCATCAGATAACTCAATCCCATTAGGCGTGTAGGCCTTGGGCTCCACGCCAACGACAAAGTCGACCTTTTTCTCCGCCAGTAGAGCGGTAGCACCCGTGTCAACATAATGTCCGCCGCCGCGCTCGATCAGATTATGCATTAGAGAAGCATCCGGGTGACGGCTGTCAAAAATTGGAAATCCAATCTCACAGAGATTTGAGTATCGGTCAGGCTCCATCGAGGCCAGTTGAGAAAACAGTTCTCGCCCGAGTTGACTATCCACTATTGTCGGAAGCATCATAAACAGTCTATCAGCTTTCTCGACACCGTGATTATATGCCCCAAGGCTGCGGTCGTCGCACACGTAATCGAGAGGTACCATGTAGGTTGGCGATCTCGCAACCATGGTGGCTTGGAGTCCAGCCGCGTGGCAGTCTTCAAGCACGTCAAAAGCTGTGTTTGCCGAACCAATGATACACACGGTCTTGACGCCCCGGTCTTTCAGCTCTTTCGCATTTCTGTACTGCGATGAGTGTATACTGGTGCCTCGGAACGCCTGATACTTCAACATGGGCGGGAGGTAGGGCTTCTGTGATCCAATGCCTGTCGCTTGGACCAGATGTCTGGCAATAGCTGTGGACATGCCATCTGGGGTTTGGAATCTGATATTCCATCGGCCGTCTTTGTCTAGAGTTGTTTGGACAATTTCAACCGAATTGATGATGTCGAGTCTAAAAGTTTGCGCGTATCGTCTGATCTGTGTTGAGAGATCGTTCCTGGTGAGCAATCGATTCTGAAGCTCGGAAGGGTATCTCAGATAAGGCAATTCACAAAACGACGTTGGAATATGAAACTTCATGCAGTCGTAGCGTCGAGCCCAGTTATCACCAACAGATGCATTGCGGTCAGCCATGACACTACGCACCTTCAGAGCCTTCAAACGCGCTGCAAGTGCCATAGCCGCATTGCCGCCCCCAACGATAAACACGTCTGTCTCGATTCTTTCTTCACTTTTCGAACAAACACCACCAGACCGAAGCAAAGATTCGTTCTCAGGGTGTAAATCCAGCTCTCCAAGCCTTGTACTTAGAATCCAGATCCTCCATGTTGTGGTCCCGGTAGAATCTCCTGACGGCTGAGTCTCGACAGGCAAAAGCCACATTGTTCCATCGCAGGTAGCGGCTGGTGACTCGGTTCTGAAGCGAAGCTCACAAACGAGGATGGGCTGTAGGATTCGTGCCATGTTAGCTATCTCCATGGTACAAAGTATGTGATAGCGGACAGACAACTGACCAGATTTGGTCCAGCATGTATGAATTCCGCCTCCCCTTTGATCTCGAACTTGCCAGTCATCTTCCTAAGCGCCTTAGTCTCCAGCAAACTCTTCGCAATGTTAGCTCGAGAGATGAAAGTGCGTAAGTGCCAGGTCAGTGCCAGCTGATCCTTCCAGAAGGCTTGCTCGGCAAAGAAGCAACTCTCCAGCTTCTCAGTGTCGTTTGTTTCTAGAGCAGCATTGAGTCGCTTCAGTACAGCACAAGTTGTCTTGGTGGCCTCCAGACTGTCTATAGCCTGGAACCCTGGTCCCAACGAGTGTATGCTAGGCAAAGCATATTGAGCCATCAAACACTTCAGATCAGCTTTGACATCCTGTGGTGAAGACCTGCACTTATCTGTTGCATGCATGTCAACTCCTTCCTTCTGTACCGGACGAAATGGTATCTGCAGATTCTTACCCTGCGCCATAATTGATCCAGTGGTATGCTGGAAGTTGGTTCGTGGGCTCGCGTCGAGGTACCCTGAGATAAGTGGAAAACACTCTTCTTGCGACTTCTTCCACAACAAGTCGGAGACAAAGTCCTCACAGAATTCCGGCCGGCCTCTTATATAAATAACTTACTCTCATCTGCGGCAACGCCTCACACTCCGAAGCGTAGATGAAGATGGCAGCTCCGACCAATTTCGATCGGTTCAGACGACTAGCATCACAGCAACCACGATAAGGCATGGCAGACCGACTCGAAATTGAGTTCTCCACCCACACGAATACTTTAGCCTGCTATAGGATTCTTGGACATTGTGTAATCCCACAAGTTGATCCAGGAGACCCTAGACCCACAATTAGAGGAATCCGACTACGCGGATACCTGCCGTTTAGTGTATGGATTGCAATCAGTCATCGAATCGTTGCCTACGGAGCGTTTCACATCCACTCTTCCGCATGAAAGTCCACATATTTGCGTGGTATGGGAATTTAATCAATGACGAGGCGTAATGAAGGTCGATATGAACAGCATTTAGTGCGTACGCCGTGCTAGAACCACCCTAGAGATACGGCTGTGTTGATACAACACATGACTCATGTACAGGGTATCTCCGCATCTGGCTGTCAAAGTACGCTCTGAATGTAGCTATATCGACTTTAGTAAGCCTTGTCCTTGATTAGCTCCATTTTCATTGCTAAGGACTGAACTCCCACGTTGATTGTCGGATGTGAAAGCAGTCTGTACGAGACGTTGGACAGTGACAAGATTCCCATTGCAAAGTCAGCTGACGCGCCAAAAGAATCCATTGCCTGCTCGGGTAAAAGCTTGCCGATCATTCTCTGGTGACTTAGCGTCAACAAGACCCTCTGTGAGAGCCAATCACAGTATAGATGTGCTGATCATGTCTTGAGGCTTGCCCCACTTTTTGCAATGGCCAAATGACGCTTTTGGTTTGATCTGTTGTGTCTAGCCAGCACGTGGTCATAGCATTTACCTGTGGTCTGTGCAGCACGGCTGGGCTTCACATACTGGACCCTGACTCTGATCAGGGGTCTTAGCGAAAAGATACACAACTACGCAATGTCCTACTAAATGAACGGAGTCTCTAGACATGGATCATCACGGCGTTCTTAGATTTCTCCAGACCCGGTCATCCGCGTACACATGGTCTAAGACCGAATCGGAAGAGATATGCACCATTCTGCATTGACTCCAAGGCGTGACATTTGAGTAGTCACAGGAAGGGTAGTCAATAAGAATAGCGGACTGCTGACAATCTACACCACTATCTGCTGCCGACTGTTGTTTCCATCTGTATGGGTCTCTTGATGAAAGTTTTGCTATCCAGTCGAACGAGTATCTCAACTCTTGAAAGCCGAAGAGGCACAGAACCAAGACTTATGATAAGATGATTCCGTAGCCGTCAATCCTCTGCATATACTGTTAATCACTCCTCCAAGCTCTGTCGTTCCCATCTCGAATATCAATCACTACGTAACATGTCTCTAACGCCTTCCGAGCTTAACATCCTGCTCGGGGAGCCAGCTCTCGTGCCACCAGCTGGTTTCACACCAGACTATGACGATCCCCCAAACAGGAACGGACTGGCTTGGTTTGTTACCACTTTCTGCATGCTGTTTGCGACGACCTTGGTCGTTGTCCGTTTATACGCCAAGTTTCGAATATTGAAGGCTGTCCACACAGAAGAGTTTCTGATGCTATGTGCATATGTTCGTGAAGTATCACTATTTTATTGCACATGGGATCTAGTGTACTAAGCTTGGAACGTTTAGGGAGGATACTGGTGTACCGCATACGCCGGGTATAGGATGATTTATACCCCTGGTTACTATGTTCATCAGTGGAATCTTCGCAATGCAGAGCTTGTCGAACCGCTCTATCTCATCCTGGTCTACGGCTGCGCCTATTCGGCGACACTCGCCTTGGTCAGAACAGCCATCTTGATTGACTGGTGTAGGATGTTCGTAGTAGGAAACTGTCGCGGAAGCTACTTTTGGTGGATCAGTATGATTATCATTCTGGTCCAGGTCACCTGGGGCATCGCCTGCATTGTCCTCCTAAACATGCAGTGTATTCCACATGCCGCCATCTGGAAATTCTACATCCCAAGTCGATGTTACAGTCTGTCTACAGTTATGCTTATATCAGCGAGTGTACAAGTACTCTCGGACTGGAGTATGATTCTATTGCCCCAGAAGATAATTTGGGGTCTCCAGATGAATTGGCGAAAGAAGGTAGGCGTGTCAATCACTTTTGGAGTTGGTCTACTGTAAGAATTCCCTAAGGTAACCCATCGGTCAAGGTCCAACAAAAACTGATGCCAATTAGCGCTTGCATTGCTGCGACCGTTCGCTTATCTACAACAATCACCTTCTCTCACGAAGATGATAGAATGTACTATATCGCGCCACTCCTCTTTTGGGCCTGCGCCGAGATGACCTGCGGCTTTTTCATCCTTGGTTTACCCTGCGTACCTGCTCTCATCAAGGGCAGTGGACTGAGAGACACAATTGAGAATTTCCTAGGCCTCAGCCTTAGCTCTTCGAACGAACGATCGCGCACGCATCGCGATAGACCCACGCAAACTTCCTCACATCTACCTATCACGGCCATGGAGAGTAAACCAATGCGGCGTGATCTATGTAGCCAGCTCTACAATGAAGAAGACGGTCTGCAGCTTTATACTCTAGAGGGTTCGGAGTCGCAAGAAAGGCTACGTGTGGAGAAGTTCGAGGTTCGGCGAGACATTCGAACAACTATCACATCGCATCCGGCATGTTCCGACTGCCCTGATGTGCCCAGAAACCAGATTGCACCATGGAGTACTCCAACAGAGCATCGCGAAGCCCCGAACGAAGTGCGCAACTACTCGAGAATTCGCTGTGGCTAGAGGTACTCGCTCCAGAAAGAAATCGGGCTCCCTTCATTCTTCCTATGGAGGCTTCCGGAGCCAGTGCATTACTCTATCTGCATTAGTGTATCCATATAGTAGAAGAAGTTTACGACGTTCCCTCGGCATATATCAATACAACGATTTCCTACTCCAGTCTGAAAACTGCTATCAAAACTTGGCACACCCTCAGGCAATCAAAACTTACTCCACGTCACTCCCAGATGACTATGTGCCCCTCGGTTAATGCTACTAATGCTCTCCGATGGCCTGCAAGAGTGATCTGATAGCGATGTAGCGCGTCCATCCTTCCACCGACAAGCACTTCCGGTATGAGGTTCGGTATACAGCAAGCAAAGGGTTCCAGACTGAGTTAAGAAGCAAGGGGGCTACTGGCTCACCTGTTATAAGCAGGATGACAGATCTGCCAAGTACACAAGATCCAATCATACGTTTCTGTGGAAGGACATTTGTGCTGTGGAGCTCCAGACTGGCACTGAAGGTGAAAGTAGCGGCTTTAGGAAGCACATCGTGGCTAGAGACCAGTCTTGAAGACACACCATTCGATTTTACAACAGACACAATAGTATCAGACTCGTACACAGCTTATCATCAATAATTGAAACGTCTCATGAGATTGGCTGCATAGACCTTGGAGCACAGTGTGTGTGCGTCCGTTATTAGCTAATTGGCAGAGGCGATAACACTATAGCGAATCCTCGGCCCATCATCTCGCGTGAAGTATAGGCGTTGTGATCGTTTGCTAAAATTCCTGCCAGTAGATACTGTTCTCTGTTAAGGGACTTACACGCTGCAGCTCATTTCCCGGCAGATGGGCAGATGCAGTCAATAGTACAGCACTCCAGATCCGACATATTCGTGGCTGAAGAGTCTCGATTAACCAGGTTGACAACTAGGCTTCAAAGCGGACCTTTCGACTGGATCAGACGCTGAGCCGGAAACCGTTTCCCCTCTCCAGCTTTGGAAGCATAATGGTACGTGGAGACAACTGCACTTGCAGATACCCCAAAGATGTCGTATGGAAAACCAAAGCTTTCCCTAAAGTTCCAAACTTTGTGCGCGACTTCCAAGACCGAGTCTTACTTCCATGAAAAAGCAGCAATAACGGACGAGGGTATGGTTCTGTACACGTAACCATACCGACAATAAGTCTGTAGATGTTGAAGTCATAAGCGCTTGATCTAACTTTCTTAGATCTTCATGCCATCGAGTGCAAAGGCAGGGAGAACAAGTGGACAAACAGCGGCTAAGGAAGATTTATAGGCGGTCTATCACGATCTCTTCTATGGACTGACCTTATAGTCCTGATGTATAACAAAGGACATAAAAGCCGCGGACACTGTACTATGAGCCCGGTTTGTCATCTCCTAGTAACAGAAATCTTCGAGGTAAGATCACTATTCTAGAACTAAGAACCGAAGAGACCCTTTGAATGGATGATTCAGCGGCGTTTGTCAATCTCGTCGTAGTTAGTAGCGATAAATGCGTGCCTCTAGGCGACTATATGGTGGTCATTGGCTTGGAAATAAGTGTCCCTGGGCTTGTCTCAATGGACATCCTTGATGAAGTCGTTGATCTAGAAGAAGAGCTCTTGGACGAAGTTGGTTTACTGGAAGCTTTTGATATAGTCATCGTCTTGGAAGTTGGTGCTATTGACATTGAGATCTTTGTCTTCGAACCTGATCAAGACACACTCGCTAGAGAGACAGATGGGCTAGAGACTTTCAAGCTTTGACTTAGCGAAGAAGACGCAGTAGTGAATAACTTACTCACTTGGTCTGTTGCATTGGTGGAAAGAGCGCAAACTCTGTTAACCACTTGGCAGAGCGCCTGGGATGTCTGGACCTCTCTTTTTGCAATGGCCTCTGGGTCCTTGTTGATAGCAAACAGGTATGGAAGTCTGTTGCCGGATGAATAGTTGTATCCCCCTTAAAACTTCTGTCAGGGATAATTTCAATATATATCGCAGCGATCTAGTTACAGCCATGTGAAGCCCATATCTCTCAAGAGATTATTTGCTGAATAGACGTTCAAAGCAGTCGGCATTGGACTTAGGCGCATGGGCGTGCAGTTGTTCTTTCTCTTCTCGAGACTCAGGGCAGCTTCCACCCGCAGTTGTCACCATCACATCCCGAAGCTATACCGGAAACAGGCATTCCTTGACAAGAGATCAAAGAATCCTCTTCCCCGAGCTCCGAAGCGACAATGAGCAGCCATGACTCGGAAAAGTATATACAAAGATGTGGCGACTGCCAAAGCAAACGTTTGGATGGATTGAACCGGGAAATAGTGCCCAGACTAATGTCTCGCAACCCGAACCACCTAATCTTCGAGGTCATGAGCCAGCCAATCATCTCATAAACCAATGCGAGGTCGCAAGATCTTCTACAACTTCGTTTCCACAAGCCTTCCGCTCTTTCTTACGCGGTCAGAGTTCACTTCATTAGAGGCCGAGTGCTTCACCACTTTCGAAAGAATGACATAGATCGATGCTCGCTGACCTGGCCTGGCAAAAGATAGCGGCCCCCAGTCTACAGTCAAAGATCACCTAGACTCTAGCTACATTACACGCATGGACGTCAAGCAGGCTGTCCAAGATTAGGGAATGTAGAGAGCGCATGCTTTGAGGATCGGCTGGTGATAAGCCACGACTAGTTTGCACTATGAAGTGAGGCTTCATGCCATCTGCTGCAACGGTATCGGCGCATGATTAATTGCTTCTTCCTTCCAAGGGCGCTACTGCTCGCGATGATTCACACATATATGCTGATAAAACATTGTGCGGTTGCTCGAGACAAGATGGTCTATTGGTTGTCCATCTTGGGCGTTTTGAAACCGGAGCAAGAAAACGCTATAACGTCCCCCTTCCAATTCGAAGATCCCTTTCGCATGCTTATCGATGCTAGAAAGACGAATTTCTTCATCCTTCGCAGCTAATTTGAGCCGTCTAACTCTCGTATCCTTATCAAGGATATGTACTTCTCGTACTCGGCCTCACATCGGTACATGAGACGTACTGAAGCTCAAAGCAGTCGCTGTTGGCACATGGAATGGTTTGTGAAGGTAATTGAGTCATCTTTGTTAGACAATTGGGAGACATCTTCTTTCGCTCACATCTTTGATCCCTTAAACCTGCAGGCTGTCGAGATCGTTACCGTTCTTTGAAGGATTATCGCCACCAGCTTCATCGACCTTCGCACCCATGACAAGCAGTATAAAAAGACATAATTTCAGTGTCAAAACATATGATGAAGCATCTTGAATTATTATTCCCTTGAATGGATACTTTTTGCTACTTGAGCATATAATAGTATGCTTCTTACGTGATGTGCATTTGCTAGATCCATGGGTCAGACTGCAAGCACGTTCGCTCAGCCTTTTGTACGTAAGAACTCTTTCGCGACAACAAAGTACGATAGATTTGTACCCAAGCTCTCGAGCACTCTACGTTACCTAATCAAATGAGAATGTATAGCTTCACTACGTAATTGAATCACTTTGAGAGGATACACATATAAATTGCAAGTTTGCTGCGATGGAAATCAGCTTGAAAGCTAGCATGCAGTCCGATATTCTTTGTCTTGACATGGAAACTAAAGGTCCCGATGAGACGTGTTCGAGTTGTCAGGACTGCAAAGCCCCAGACGATGGCTCAGGAAGTATTTCGGATGTAGAAATGCATCAAGAGCCATCATGCTTGACCAAAGACCGCTGCTTGAATTGTGAGATTATCGGCAGTTACTCCGACTATGCAGAGCATAGACAGCCCCAGATTGCAAACGAGGCCACAAACCTCTGCACAGACTCCGCTGATGTGAATGATCCGACTGCGATCAGATTTCCGGTAGTTGGCCGAGAGACTGACGGATCAGATATTGACAGTCCATGCGATCATACGCTGAACGGAAACAACAACATGATTGAACAAACAATTCGCAACTCATGCCTTGATACGAGTCCTCCGTCCCCCACAATCCCGGAGCCAAGCCCCAAAGTCCAAGCATCTTCATCACTCCCTACCGCTGAAGGCCCTTCTGCCGTCCGTTATCGTGCGAAGAATGTATTCTCTCAAGGAGACAGTGCACCTCCATACCCCTCAGACGGCCGATGTGAGGCTGTAGGGATTGACTATGCTAGTCAAGATTCCAACCGAGGCGATGGCTCATCTGAGGAATCGGTAGCCCAACTGCGTGCTAGTATTTACGAATGTGCGAATCTGAAAAAATCTCTGGATGACACAACATTGAGTGACGAGAATAGCACTGAAGTAAGTTGTCAACCCCATTCATCCTACGACCCAGGGTGTGGACTTGGTTGCTAAATTTGCGAAACAAAGGCGGAGTGTCAACAAGGTGCTCCGAGATCTGGTTCCAACAGCTCCCAGCTTCAGCCACTCAACAAATGCTGTGACCAACAGATACAAGATTCATCTGCTGTCGTAGTAAGGGAGCTAGAAGCTATCAACCGAAAGGTAAATCGTCCTGTGAACCCAAGAACGTTTGCTGTCAGCATGCTAATATCTGGTGTGATCTAAGGTCTCCGAGATCTTAGACCAGAGTGACAGAGTGGAGCAGAATTTTGCAGCAATCAAATCAGCGCTAGATGTAGCCATCAAGGCAATCGAAAAGATCAGCAATGGAGTCATACAAGTACCTGACGAGGTTGGTATTGGAAGTAGCTTTCCTCGATACTTGAATACCAGTATGAACGAGCCAGACGAGTCATTAGATCAGATGGATGTCTCTAAAGCCCAGAGTCACCCAGAAAGGGATAGGGGTGGAATTTGTCTCGAACGGAACGCGGAAACTCACAATCTCAAAGCAACTGCTGAATCCACGGAACGTGGAGTTTCCAGCAGTGAAGGGGGGCTTGTAGTATGGGTAGGTGAAGTGAATCCCAGCACTGAGATGAGCAACCAAGCTCGAGCTGGGTCGCTCATTCACGGCTCCCGATCTCGTCGGCCGCCATCTCGAAGTACCAGTACAAATCACGATCCAAAAGCAGCAATCGATACAGATACATCTGGCAAGAGCTTAAAACATGGTTGTCAAGGACTGAAACTTCCTGGCATGAAACAAAAGCTAGCCCGCGACCACGATAATCAGATGACGAGCAAGAAAGACACGAAAGAAGAGCCCCTAAGCTTAGATACAAGTTTCTTGGAACTTGGTGGAAAATATCCAACCGCGTCAGGAAGTATGAGGTCACGCCAAGCTCGCAACGGAAGAGTGTTATCATCAGGTATTCACAAACGAAGGCTGAAGAACTCTAATATGAGCTTGTCTGATCAGAAACCCTCGAGAACTGTCGAGAAGGAGTCGACAACTGAACATCATGAAGTCACTAGAGTGCTGGCAGAAAAGATCCCATCACGCCAAGGTCTTGTTATCAACTATCCAGTTTTTTTGAGATTCTGGAAGAACCTATCCTCCACTCACTTGCTGGAGTCATCCAAGATAAACAAGGCTAGAACCTTACTAATCGGGCTGTATCAGCGCGTCACGTCAGAAGAGTGCATCTATAGATTAGGATGGTGGTATGTGGTTGTTGTGGTTCTGATCTGGCATGTTCATTCCTTACGCTACTGCCTCAACTTGAGGTGAACCAGTTCCAGACAATTACTTCGGATCGTCGACCAAGACCGTCAGCCGTGGAAATGAGCAATTTTCTTACTCAGGTAGCCAAGATCATTAAGCAAATCCACCACTACGACTGACCGAGAGCTTTGTGCCCATCGTAGCACCGTTGTTAGTATAAGCATGCATATCGCATGGAGGCAAGTCTGGGCTGATCTCTCTCATCCATCGGTGCCTTTTCACACCTTGCAGTGGTGACATTACCGTAGTCAATCTCGCCATGGTGGAGCTTGGTACCGTCAATCACCTGACTATCAAACACTATCTCGTCTCGTATGTCCTCATTGACAGATAGTCTAAGTAATAAAGCTTACCCAACGAATATGGTCGAGTTGCTCTATGGTAGCCTTCATTTTTCCGACAGCTAATATGCGAACGACCTCGACTTTTGGTTCTCAGGAACCAACCTGATATCTCAAGTGGATGGCTTTTTCATTATCCTGCTAGGACACTTTAGTCGCATCTACGTGTCTGTGACCAAAAATGTCGCAGCGACTGCGAAGACAAAATCATAGCTATCGCGCTTTTTTGTACACAGGCGACTAGTTAGTCAATATCCTGGAGCTAAGTCTCAGTTGTGCTAGAATCATCATATATCAAGATACAATGGTCATATATCACAGCAACGTGATGGAACAACATGATAGTGAAATGGTGCTTACTGCCGGTATGGTGCGGATAATTGTGGATTTCAAGCTAATTTCAATGAATAAGAAGGCTTCCAGATCGAAGCTTGCGTGTAGCAAGTGGTTCGAATGATTTCTGTCTTCTGGACTTCAGAAATTTCTGGAGCTCGGCACCTCACAAGTTTACCAACCTGATGCGTTTCTCATCTCCACTCTTCGACACCTCCCTCGCCTGAATTCTCAAGCTCAAGAGTGCATTTTGGACTTCAGTCCCATGTTGTCTTGGAGTTGTTAGAAAAGGAGTCGCTTCCATGGTTCCATGCTATAGATGTGAGCTTGATATTGAGTACGGCCTTCATTTCGTATCCATGGTGGGCTTTTGCATTGAAGCGTGCAGTAGTGAAGGTTCTTATGTGTCTCTCTTTCATGTGAAACGGTCCTTAAAAAGTTTTCGGGATCAACAGGTCCCCAAAGAATGAGTGCGAAGACATGGCAGCGTTATTGCCGTCCATCTACATCAAACTGGTTCAGGCCGCGTCGCTTGAACGTAGGTATACCTTATTCGCTTGCTCTGGAAGAGAATCTAGTCGCAGTACTTCTGCCTTGTCGTTGTTCCGACGTTCATGCATTGATCCCAGACCTATTTGCAACCGTTCTCATGCGATATCTCGAGCTCCACACTTGCAGTATATCTTTCCGAAATCTATGTCATGCTATAACCTGGACGTTCCCTGACACTTACATCAAGCTAGCTTGTTTTAAATGTGATCCAATACGCCTATCGTCTATACAGGGTCGACAGTGACTAAATACTAGACTATGTCAGGCTATGTAAGCCGAGCGGCATTTCTAAGACCTCCTCTCTTAATCAAAGAGGTGACTTGCTGTGCTACATCGTCGATAACATCTAGCAGAGATGCTTGGATATCCTGTCCGTACTCCTTCGTCGTAACAAGAAAGACGACCAGATCTTCGTCCGATTGACCTAGATATCTTTTCCTCGCAAGACCGATGGCATATTTCATGATCATAGACTTCCGTAGACGATGCTCCTTTCCGTCCTCATCTTCTAACAAAGGCATGCATTCGTCCAGCTCATGCCACGAGTCCGCACGCTTGGTTTCCACCATGCTGAGAGCCCTATCATACGCTGGACAGTTACTTTCTACCTGAGGACGTCCATTCTCACACTCCGCCGTCATGGTCCACAGACTCTGACAATCCTTGAGAAGAAATTCCTGTAGGGCGAAAGTTAGAGGGTCCTGAGACGGGAGCATGAAAGTACATTGGCCTCTCGAACGCGTCATCGAGACTCCCTCTTTTCTATACTGTGGATACTGGTACGCTGGTTGAATTTGAATGAGAAAGACGCGATTCATCAGTCGGCGTGTGCAAGAATCGAGAAACCATGGTACGTCATGCACGAACATGTTGTGCGAAACACGTCCCATAAGAAACTCGTTGTTCAACTGTTGGGCTTCCTTGAAAGTCGAGCACTCATTCCATCGATCCCAATCGAGCTGTTCGCACTTTTCTTGCACTGATACATCAGTCTGAAGGACCTTGTGTTGGGACTCCAGCTCTACGGGGTGATCTCCGTCATCTGTGTCTTCATACTCGCCTTCTGTGTCTGCGTTTTCGCTACCTGTGTCTTCATACTCGCTTTCTGTGTCTGCGTTTTCGCTACCTGTATCTTCATCCTTATCGTCTGCGTTCTGATGCTCGGGGAACAGATCTTTTTTCCTAGTGTCCATATATTCGTCTCTAGTATCTGCCGCCCGGTCAGGAGTGTTGATATTGAGCTCATCTTGACCGAGAGAAAAGGTCTCATCTTTTTATAAAGAGCTCAATTGGACGATTGTTACGCGACGGTCTTTTTGTAATCGTAATCTTGTGTCATTGGGGTGCTATATATGATGTTTTCTGACCAGTGACTTTACCCAAGTGACCGTCATGAGCACAAATAGAGGCGCTGTCGAAGGGCTACACTAGTTCTTACTAATGCTAATTCAAGGTAACAGTCAGATCATCACTCCATCCATAATCCTACTGAAGCATTGATACCTGGACGATATGCCCTAGTCTGGTCAACTGATTAATGTTCATTGAAACAAACAGTCACGAATCCGTCATCAATTAGTGTCATTGAATACATGCAGATGATCAGGCCTCACTGAAGTCTTTATTTAACACAAAACTATGATATAATCCTTGGCTAGGCACTACCTGTATACAACTTTGAGATATTTCACTGTCCAGGTACCGGTGCATCATTTCACAAACATTGCTTGAGTGGTGTCTCATAGCAGCAAATTAGCAACATACGCAGTAAAAATGTTCAATCTGTGACCTTCTTGCGCCTGAGCAAAGCTGACGTATAGGGAATCCTGCAGAAACGATATCTTCCGATTATATGTCTAAGCAGAGAGGATTTCATCGAAGTACAAATGTGTCACGCTACAACGAAACGGCTGATGTGGTTGCTCCCTAGACTTATTTCTGCTTCTCTGTCGGTATTCGACATTTGCCATCGGGGCTCCTATGATAACTTACTAGTCGGCATCCCACTGTCAATTTTCGTCCTAGACTCGAATGATCAAGTTCTCAAACCACACAGTCCTCTCCGGCACGTCGAACTGGGTAGAAAGATTCGGCTGTGAGATTTGTGCTTCCAAACAAGTCGATATACTAATTAGTTTACCAGAATGTAAGCGCATCTGTGGCGATCATGAAGGTCGCCTTAATACCGCTGTCTAACCAGTCGATTGTCGCATTCAAATTTTACACCCTCCATGAGCTTATATTTGCCACCCCAATCGTACGTCTCGTTAGGAGCAAATCGATCCGGCACATCTAACGACTGTTTCTCAGTCCTTTTCCCAGTGTCCAGGTGCCACTGAACAAGTAATTTTTCTAGAAGAACAAGAGCCTCGTGTCGCTAAGAAGAGAGGGCCGATACATGGCGTCAGTTCGATTCGAACCTTGATGCCATTCAATCAATGAGACGCAAGTGGGAGGATGTTGATGTAGCAATCGCTCAGCTAGAATCACTTTCTATCTGTAAAGGACGTGATCAAAGTGGTTCTTCATTCTTCAAGAAAAGCTGTACTCGACACTTCGTAAAGATGTAATTGAGCAATTTGTCTACGTCTGACCTCCCACCGGTGAGGGTCTAGACTTTTCCGCCGGGATGCTCGGGAGATATAATTTACTGATGCACATGGGAAGGCTGATAATACTACCCATTACACACAGCTTATCTCTACATGAAGCGAGTTGATTTGCTTCGATATGCTCGTAGCATTTATATCTTAATGTAAAACACCTGGCATATACCAACGCGGGGACACTAATTACCAATTGTGAAACAACGCAACATCGATTGCTCCTGGGGTCTTGGTGTCACTACGAATCAATCTGTCGCCCTTCTAAAGATTCTGGAGGGAATAACAGTATTAGCACCTAGTTACATACAACTTTCATCACTTTCCGAACCACTAGATTTGTGTCATCACTCGAATCCAACGTTCCCGATACGTCTGCTTGTTGTATGTCTCGCACTTCATCCCTGCTCTCAGATGTAACTTACAGGTATTCTGTATATGGATCTTGTCTTTCCTTGAACAGTCTTGTCATCAAGATGACTTGGGTACCGTCTCAGGCACGGCGATTGTTGGTACTGTCCCGATTGAGACGAGATTGAGGCCGAGGCAAGCGTTTAGCAAGACTGCCAAGCGGACGAGATTGAGGTGGCGGAAACCGCTTGCCAAGATCGCCACCAACAGAACGAGGCCGAAGCAAGCGTTTGTCAAGACTGTTCTCAATGGGGCGAGGTTGAGGTCGAGGTACGCGGTCAACGATGCCATTTTCAGCTTCCGCTATACTCTCCTCTAGAGCTTGATGTGCAAAGCCAAGGGTTACAAGTACCAGAAAGATCGTCGAAGAACACAGAGGTATGCGCATCGTGTTGGTGGTACTACTGAGGATTTCTGTTACGTGTCTTGAGATTCTGGATGCGATGGAACTGGGGTGTGCGGCAGCCTCGTTTCATATTCTCAGCACCCACCGGCACTAATGCGGAACGAGATGACGCTAGATCGAAACGGGTAATGTCGCAATTCAACTCGGACAACAATGTCCTGTGTAACTTTCGACGGTATAGATTTCAGTACGGTGGTGTGGCAGAGACTTTCTTACAAGTACCCGCAGTTGGACTAACGAAAAGTGGTCACAAATTTGATGCCCTCCAGTTCTAGTACTCTAACTTGATACATTATGTAGCTTTTGACCTTTTTACAAACACAGATGTGGTAAAGCACCCATCAATCGCGCCCGAGAGGATTCTAGCATTTCATCCAGCAGATAGAGCGATCCACTCAATGTCACTACGACCAGTCTTGTTCTGTGAACCTTATAGACACATCTAATTCAGTAAAAAGTAGGACGTATACAAGTCCCCCAAAGTCGAGGGGTATGGTAGCATAAAGCTATTCTTCAAATTTACTAAGACTGGATTCCTTTCCTGTACCCTTATTCCTTCTACCATCGTCCCGAGTAGCGTGGACAAAACTCTTCGTTGTAATGCTCGTGCGCTCCAATCGTTCTTGATAGACTGCTGGCATCAAAGAATACGAAAAGTCTCGTTCAAAAGCTTGAACTGTTTATCGGAATCCTTCGTGATATGTTTCCTGAAGAGCAGTGTCTTCTCAGCTTCCAGTCTCTTGATGTCGACTCTGAGTTGCTCTATGTTCAACTGAGCATTGATCAAGTCTGGATCCCAGTACAACCTCTGAAGCGAAACGATATAAGTGCGACCCTCCAAAGTTGTCACTAAGTCACGCATCTGAAGGATGACCGATGAGATTCTCTTATAGTCTTGTCCTATGCCCAAAGCGGAATCATCACCCAGAATCGCGTCGGAGATGAGCTTTCCAACAGTGACCAGATCTCCTAAGCCTGTGACAAATGCAGCCTGAGCCGGTTGGTACTCATACACTGGTGAGAACTTTATGTAATCTAGCCCAAACTCTGGCATCCGATGTTGTGCCATGATAGCAGCACCGTTCAGATGCATGAAGGCTTCCTTGCAGCGATTCTTGGCACCATCAGCTATTTGGAAGAGTTCGCACAGCCGGCCTTGTGGAGATTCGTGGTCAGCACCCCCTAGTGAGAATGGAGCCGGTTCTTCCTTTATATACACATGTAGTGATTCGCAAAGAGTTTTGAGTGGATCGTGGTCTCCTGTTGGACATAACCATGGGCCTCGTATGATTCCCTGGTGGTCTAAGACCCATTTGTCAAAGAGGACTCCTGCAATGACCCAGGCTGGCACTGACGAACAGTTGATCATCAGGCGCGTGATATGACTGATTGTTCCGCGAAGGACACCCAAGTCCTCTTGTAGAGCAAGGGCGGCGTCCTGGTAGTGAGAGTCATGGGGGGTGTCACCTTCAAGACCCAGGGTGTCCGAGACGTTTGCCCAGCAGTCGGATGTATAGTCGGACTTGAGACTGAGGCTTGGACTCGCACATTCGGGAATACTATACATAGCGTTGAGATTCAGGTATGGTATCGACATCTTCGAAGTTTAACGATCGCAAAGAGGGATGCTCGTACTTTGGCGCTGTGTTTAAATGTCCAAACCCCGATCACTATTGAATAAGCACAGATCACGGCACTGTCCTAAAATCAAACAGACTTCATTCTACGTGATGGTTTGCGATGGATTAGGTCACATAGCATGGGAAAGCACGTACGTAAACATGCTTGCAAGAACTACAGCTACTCATAGTGGCCAGCCACGTTATACTAGTAGTACGTCTCTATCCAAGCGCTTGTCTTCCTTTCCTGGCACTTTGGCGTGACTCATACGACAGAATCTTACTATACGATTGCTCAGATCTTATCGAGTCAAAACTGGTCACATGATATAGCAAGTAAGTGCTAAGACAGGTCTTGCACTTTTGCCTCTCTTAGAGTGACCTCATGTAGACAAATCTGTACTACTTTCTAGCATGATCCCTGCCAAACATAACCTTTCCACCATCCAGATATATTTTATGCTAAAACCAAAAAGACTCTTGATGATCCGTCTTCCATCTAGGAGCAACTTCAAGCTTGCAACATGTTAAATCGAATTCATGCTACCTTGTAGATTCGAAGCTTTCTTCTAGCTTCATCAATTCTTATCCACGGTGATTTGGATTGCAAGGCTAGTATAGTTATGTTGACTGTCAGTGCCTTACGGTCCTTGAATCACTTAGTATGAGTAAAGCACTTCCCATGGCAATCCATGCTTAATGAGGGACCTTCGTCTTAGCATAGTCAGCTGTATCAGATCCACGGCCGAGACGTCAAAAATGGTATCTGATCATGTAGCTAGTACGTCTAGTCTCTAATACCCCTTAGAGCGATTTTTCTACAAGTCACTAGGGATCTCTCGTCACATAAGGGAGTTTTTGTTGAGCATCCGTATAGAAGACTTAGTAGGTTACGTGATATCCGTGGTCCGATTTCTTTGTCGTCGAAGTTTAATCTTCTCGTCTCGAGAGACTTAGCACTTGATGAGCTTTACTATCCCCCCTAAGCAGTATTCTCTCACCAAATGAACACCTACACATAGTTTCGGTACACTGCCATGTAGTCGAATAGAAAAGAGTCGGTGCGTCTCTTTGATTTAAGGACGGTACATGAGAATCATTCCATCCCCCGCAGCAGCCTCGCCCTTGAACTTCTAAGTTTAGATGATTCTGATCTACAGGTTTAGATCTCTCTAATGTTAGGCGCTTAGAAGAACAAGATCGGTATGTGCTGTAGCAAAGTTGAACGATAGGCATCTTCGACCATTCGCTTTTTACACTAACTATAATAGGAAGGTAGTCGAGACGGATCATTGGACGTTTCCGTGATTCCCAAGTCTCAACTATGGGAACGGTTCTATTCAGGTTGCCGTCCCAGTTTGGGTTCGATAAAGGCTGCAGCAAGAACTTTCCATACTCCATGAAAGTCAAGATACAAGAACCGCTAACTTCCTTTTATTCCCAAGTTCAAGGTCGCGAAAGACTTATATTATTGTTTATCATAAGTATTTCCATGGACTGCTGACAAAATATCATTATTGAATAGCCTTGAGCACCTAGATCCTCACTCAACTATTGATCAAGATGGTCGATAAAGTTCACAGTTTTACGTCATGCAAATGATGTTAAACCATACGTAGTCCCTTTCACATTGTAGGCCATCAGACTGACCGACTGATCAAAGTAATCGAAGGTCGGGACGGTAATGTAGGCATGGTGATAAACTTTCTTAGACCAAAACATCCATCCATGATTAATTTCTTCTGATTCATTAGATAATTCATCTTCTTACTAAGGCCAGAATCCTCAGGATAGACTGACGATACTTAAGCAGCACACGATCACCGATACATGATATGTGCGGTTTTTTTCGCCCTTTATTCAATAATGGAACACAGGCTCGAGCATTGTCAGATGTGTTCCCGATCAGCACTCAGAACCAAGACCTACGCAGTTCGACCTCCAACGCCTTTTCCCTCTCCTTCACAAGATGGGAAAGACGAGATTCAAAAGTTCCTCCTCCAGCAGGAAGAAGCAGATTCGCGTCGTCATGAGAGATCATCTGATGCACCAGGTCAAGGTACTAAGACTCATCCCTAACGTTCGATATTATAGGTATGACTTTTTATCATTTTTGACTACCATGAATCATGGGTGAGTACGTTGATTAGTACAGAGAAAGGATCCCTCGAACGGGTTATGCTTTACGGCGCATTACAAATCGTTTTTTAGACAGAATCAGGAGTAACAGTAAAGCCAAAGTTCGCTAGAGGTCACCTTCGTAAGTTTCAACAATCTGCCATACACCATATACCTCTCTCCATTTCCGAGTTCGGATGCAGTATCGAACACATCTTTAATCAAGGCGTTATATACGAGTCCCTGTGTCTCGCATCAGATATTAAAGGGTCATAGTGGCTCATGGTGTATACACGCAAACAAGACTGGTACAAACTCCATTCATGCTCTAAACTATGGGCTAACTTAAGGAACGCTTTTCACAAATTTCTTTCCTGTATTTAGATTGAGTTTAGAAAGGCAAAGGGCTGAAGTCGCAAGATCCAAAATCGGCAGAACGAATACAATAACTTGGAACCGGTTGAAGCCTTCGGGTAGAGAAGACCAGGAAGTGGTTTCCTTGGAGTAAGCCTACCGCAGAACTAGGTTTGTATACATACAAAGTGCAACAGCGCTACAAGAATGCTGCAAGAACGCCGCCAAAGTGATAAGCCGCACCTTCTTATCACTATGGGTGTTGTTAGAGCTTCTTGCTATACAAGGGGCAACGTGTTTGCTATATCTCGTGATATGGCGCTCCCATATCTTCTTCTAGTTCCTTGATTCTCATGACAATGGACCAGCCGCTCACGCTAGCACTAGATCGGCTCTGGCCTACTAATTCGTCCATCAAGTCTGCTAGGAATGGTAAGTGAATTTCGGGTATCGAATGTCTCTCATAGCTAGTCAACATTGGAAAGCTCTTCGCGCGCAAGCATGGTATGCTTTCTAGTGTGATGTAAATGACGTCTGCGCTAAGAATATTTGCCGATTCAAATGCTCAAGTCAGCGACACTCTTAGCTCTTCAGAAAGACCTAGTAGCCACTCGCTCATCAATCCCAAGTAATAAACTGTGCTAGACCAACAATACCTCTCTGACGATGATCAGCCTTTTCACACCTCTAATAGAAGAGTTGGAACAACGTTCGTGTCTCTCAAGCAAGTTTTGCCAATCACATTACTTGAGATGTATCGTATCACCCAACTGGAACTTGGAGCTCTGTTCATCGCTCCAGGTGGCTGGCCAAGAAACACCAGAAGACGCAAAACAACTGCCTCGAAGTTGTGAACGGTGGTCTCATGGCAGCCAAAGCAGCTCAAGACGGGAAGACTTGTCTCGAGGTCGCGTCTGAGTACTACCAAACTTGCCGTGTGTAGGGTAAACCTCTCGTCAACGTCTACCATTCTACCGATTAAACCGGTTTTCTACGCGGAACGACGTCATGTAACTAGATCGAGATGCCACCAATACTTGAGAGCGGCGGTCTGAGAAACGACTGATTCATGTGAAAGCTTATGGGCACAGGATCTCGTAGGACTCTAACCACCTTTGACCCGTGTGACGACATTGAAAACTAATGCCTGAAACAAAGCTACAATTGAGCCTGCGATTGAGTATTTGTGGCAAGAAAATAACCTGATGACTTGAAGGGCTGATGAGATTAAACCTCAGCTCGCTCCGGTAAGAGGACTGGAAGGCGGCAGCTTCCAACACATGGGTCGAGTGAGAGTGAGTTCGGCCAAGCATCTTGCGGGCAGCATTTACAAACATATATGGCACAGTCGTTGATTCTGCGTAGTGGACCACCGACAATCTGGAAGCCAAGCTAGAGAAATAGGTCAGTAAACCTGGGCAACGTTCTAGATGGCTACCATACTGACCTAATGCGGCATCGTCCGGTCCGCGTTCGAAATAGCGGTGACAAGGTTATACCAGCGTCTGCCGCCCTCTTTCTCAACCTAGCGTATCCCAGTCATCCGGAGTGCTCGAGACCCCTCATAGACATGTCGACAGATTCAGGGTAGACCATGAGATGATGCATCTGTAAGATGAGGACACGCGTCCGCAAAGGCGTATTGTGTTTCTTGGCAGAGTCAATCGCAGGGTGAGCGGTGCCGAAGAAGAGCAATCAAGGACTTCAAGTGCTAGGAGTGAGGTAGAGCAGCAAGGAGTTTGGTCGACGATGTTTGGACGTCTAAGCGGAAGGCAGCAAGCGAACAGTTGCCGGGCTCGTGTCAACCTTGCAATAGTTTTGTCGAGGTTTTATCACTGCCATGAAAATCCACAGCCTCGAGCTATTTCGATGGACGTTATGCTCATCAAGAGAAATGTGAAGTGATGCTAAATTGTACGCCATGCTTCGGTCGACTTGTCGCAGGAAGGTTATGTCACTGGTCGGCCATCCAACCCTGTCGTAGATATGGTTACATGATGGCGTAGTCAAGCACTGGTTTCGGACGCCATGAAAGGTCTTTACCTTCCAGACACAATATCCGGCCTTTCGGGCATCATCAGAAAGGCAGTAAAAATTGGTTTGCGTCTGAGAAAAGACTTGGACTATTATATCTCACTAGGAGAAAACAAAAGCGATCTGTCCGTAGATCTCCTCCAAGCTTGATGGCCGTACATTGTTTTATGCACAATTTAATGACGACATTCTTCAGTGCTGATCACTGTTTTGGTGCCCCGCCCCTGGAATTGGTTTGCAAGATGAGTTCGAAGGATGCACCTAACAGAGCCTCTATGGTTTTACCTACGTAAGACGAGTCTTGGACTTGGTGATATCGATTACTAGACGAAGAAGAATCTCTCGCTGCCTACACATCCTCCGTCAGAGACATCTAATGGGTTCAAGTCTTGACAAACGCCGCAGAAATCGAACACTCTAACAGTAAAGGCCAATCGAATTTCTGTCTCTATGGACCCAAGATATCTGTCTATGATGGATGATCATATGTGCAGCAAATCTAACATATACAGGCTCAGTAAGCTCAATGAAAAAACAAGATTTAGTTGAGTAAGTCAGAGCGCATCCCGGATATGCTTCGGGTTCGATAATAGTTAAGCCAGGTCGCTATGAACGCCGTGACCACCCATACGATTCGGAATCTTGACCGGACACGTTAGAGGCAGATTGAACCCACTATCATTACTTGAAGTTCTTGATTGTCGTCTCTTTATGGTTGCGTACGGCAAATGACAAGCCCGATTGGAAGTTTACCTATATAGAAGTATGAGGGATAGGGTCGTCGAGCAAAGTCGATGTTATTTCACTGTCAACATACAATCTCTACTGCCTCTCCGGACACAGATATTGCGTTTTTCTCCGGATTTCCTTGCCTGTGCTCCTCGATCGCCAATTTCTCAAATAAGTCATCGTCGAATTTGGCCCATCAGAATGGCTGTTTCTGTCCTGTTTCCTCGATTCTAAATTCAGGCTCGTTGTGCGTGAAAGCATCTGGAAAACCATGCTTAAGTGTTGACAGCTGCGGTATGCTGACTTGGACTTCCTCCAAAGCGAAGACACAATGGAAGAGTAAACAAATCTGTCGGATTCTCACGTGAAAATTATCAGACTCTCCAAGTGACCAGACCGGAAACCGCTGAATCTGTGAATCAAGGTCTCGCTACGTCCTGTACGAGTCATCATCCCAGAAACCAATATCCAAGCTATCAATCGAGAAATCAAGAAGCATAACGAGTCAAAAATTGCGAATATCCGACACGCACATTCTGCGGTCGTCACTCAGGCGATCGCCTAGTGTACATGCCGGTACATGGATCTCCTCAGCTAGTGGACTCATTTAGAGCATCACGTTGATCTGATCGGACCCAGGATGTTTCAAATATGCAGTAGGTGCTTTCGGAACTTATATGGCAAGAACCATTGAGATCCTTCTTCCTACGTGCCTTTTGTATAAGCCTTTAGCATCTACAACGATCTATAGAAAAGGGTGGGATGGATTCGGAGACCCTGTATGTCTTGAATTCGGAGACCCTGGATGTCTTGAATTGGACTTTCTTACCAGTCACAATTTCAAAACATCCGAGGATCATAATCGAAATCAAGCTTCAAAATTCTCGAGATCCACATCTTATGTATTCGACATCATCTGGTCTTGCTCTAGATACAGCGATTGTTCTTCGATATGCATAACTGTTCCTACTCCGAGTTTGTGTCTTGCAAGGTTTGGTTGTCCAGGAATCTATCACGGATTCTGACCACGATGACCTTACCAGACGTCTCTTCTGAATTCGCGTCGGCTGCGTGCTTCCAGTACTCGTTGAGCAGGGGTTGATTTCCCGGATCATCCTCAATCCCAAAATCGGTATACTGGGTGATGAGAGAAATCTCAACTATAGCTTGAGTTTTATTTCTTTGTCGGTTCTCAAGGACATCATCGAAATGGCCCCTGACCGACTCATACAACTTCTTCACAGTCTTGCAGTACTCCGCATTGATCATCCAGGGAAGGTCTTCGTAGCCGATCTCCAGACTGGCTTCGATGATCTGTGTCTCTTCATCCTGATCGAGCCCAGGATTGACCTCGGAATTGTGTCTTTTGAGTCTTGTATACAAGAGAACCTGTGTAGCTTTCTCTCTGACTGGCTGTGGTGGAGTTTGCGACGGTTCGGTGATTGAGTCGTGTAGTCTGTCGTGGTCTTCTGACTCGAGATTGAGCTCGTGAGTAGACATGGCGTCGAAGCAGTCTTGCTGACTTGCTATTGTGCTTTATTCCAGATGTCTGGTATCTTTGAGCTTGGAAATCAATTACAGACTAGGACGCGCTTCGAAGACGAGAGGATGGCCAGAGAATCTGAGTAGTGACTGTAAAGTAGGATGAGTGCTTCATCAGATAAAAAAAACACGAGTCTTGGGATCAATGAAGACAAGTGGGAAGATCGACAACAAAGAAAAGACTCACGGTCTGATAGGCATATCGTTCAAATTGTGGCGGCAAACATGACGCAGGGATAAGAATTTATTTTGGTCATGCCATCCTACCCTTACAGGGTGTAGCTGCATTCGAAGGTTAGTACGAGCTTTGAACACTGCTTGTATCGACCTTGGTAACAAGTGTCATTGGCCATATATCCTTGTGATGCAAGAAAGTGGACTCTCACGCTAGCCATCGGATGCGAAAGCACCCTGTATATGCAACAGCACACTAACTCGTATCAGGAGTTTTTCAAGGTATATTACCGGCCCAAAGGTCCACTTCGGTTGGCCTCAGTCGTGATATTTCCAGTTCTCGCGGAGCTGTAATATTTAATTAACCCATCGCGCCCGACATCTCAAGCGAGTGGGCACAAGACATCTCTGATTTATGCTAGTTGTTACAAATCTCCGGTGCCGGATTTACCTGTGTTTCCCAGCAATCAATAGCGGTAGACAGCTGCGTATATGATACAGTGGCTAATTTCCACTCGTCAGCTCTTTCCTAAAAGCGTTAGGCAATAATTTTGCTTGGCAATTTTTGGAGCAGTACATTCTCACTTTCGGACGTTTGTATACACATGGGCTGCGCATCTGGCTCGCGAAACGCACAACGGACTTGATTTTGAACCATATATCTCCTGCCGTGCCATTGCGCTGAGCTCGCGCGGTGTTCCTTTCTGCATTCGATGAATGAACCAATCGTAAAATTCCATTCAGTAAACGGCATGGATAATACTCCTTTCTTTCTCCCCGGACCGCCCCACATTCATACATTCGTCACCGGCTCTGGAGTACTGCACGGGAGGATCCCCCAGCCAGAACAACTTCCGACATGCCCTTTTCCTACGCCACCTTACCACACAACATTGCCGCATGATGCTAGATATGGCCAGTCACCACTTCCGGGCCGCCCCTACACGTTGCCACCAACCCAGATGCACCAATTTCGAGGAATCGAAAACGCGAAACAGGACATTAAAAAACAGCAGGCTCACCAGCACGAACAAACGTCAAAGCAGCTGTACAGTCAGCACGAACAGAGGTCAAAGCAGCTGGATAGTCAGCACGAACAGAGGTCAAAGCAGCTGGATAGGCAGCACGAACAGAGGTCAAAGCAGCTGGATAGTCAGCACGAACAGAGGTCAAAGCAGCTGGATAATCAGCACGAACAGAGGTCAAAGCAGCTGGATAATCAGCACGAACAGAGGTCAAAGC